>SRMA01025726.1:203963-224975 GCA_007224835.1 Danionella cerebrum
CGGTTTCGGATTCACGTCACTTTTGGTTAATGGGGAACAAAACTGGAATTCGATATGAGATTTATTGCTCTCGGATTGTTTCAAGAGCTTGCAGGAGAACCATCGAGCAGAGCTAAGAAATCGCGTGAAGATGACCAACATAGACATTAAATATAAACTTAGAGCTCCTCGTGGCTGCTCTGATAAAAGTCTTCCATCTCTTGATGTTCTGAATAATAGGAAGACCCGTGGTTTCAGTTTCACTGTCCAACACTGACCGGTTTGATGTCTGTTGACGGTCCATCTACTCAGAGGCAGTGTGTTGAACACGCTCTTGTGTGTCATCCCCTGAGGGGGAATCGGGATCAACAGAGCTACGGACAAACACGACGAGCAGGTTCTGGAGCAGACTCTGGCACAGCTGACCTCTAGATCTCCTCACAGTGAGCTTCACCTCCCCAGACCTGGATCAACAATGAACATCTTGCTCACCTGGAAGCAAGCTGTCCCAGTCTAGATTATTCATGTGTGGATTACAGTGTCATTGAACAGGAAATGACACACTGACAGGAGAGGACACGTGAACGTTGATTCTAGTCAACAAACGCTAAGCTTCTGGTTAATGTTTAGCGCTCAGATGGAGGTCAGTTTGGAGTTTCAGTGTTTGTGAACAGAACGCAAACATTCCTTCAGTCGTTTCCTCCTGAACAAATTCACTCGCTCCTGAACTTCTTCTTCTTCTTCTCAAAACATCTCACACCTTTGACGCCATGGCTAGCCACGAGTAAAATGTTGAATACTGTTTACCAGCAAGGAAGGGGGCTGGTTTATGCTAATGAGGAGGAAGGCTGGTATAATTTATGGTTTTTACTATGATTTTCAAAATGACTCGTTTTTTTTTTGAGGAAAAACACTTTCCGGATAAACAGAAAACCCACAGACGCTTTTCAATCATTTTAAAGGAGATTTAAGGGCCTTGCTTTTCATCCAAGGTGACCGTTAAAGTTGATTTTTACAGAACCACATTTAATCACAGCATTACTGGCACATTTCTCCTCGTGATGTTTCATCAGCTCTCCATCTTCTCTTCATTGTCAGCTCTTATCAGATCCTTTCTGTTGCCTCATAAATATTCCAAAACTGTCGACCAATCAGAGAAGAGAGACTGCTTTTAATAAGGCTCAACCTTTATGTCATTTGAGGCACAGAATAGAGAAAGAACCTTCTAAGCACTTGACGAAAACGGCTTTTATTAAATTAATTTCAGTTAAACTGTAGATTACATAAAGCGTTCATCTCAGAAGTTCAATCTGAATCACAGGTGGAGAAATTTACATCCTGCTTGTGTTCCTTTAGTTCAGTTATAAGAGAAACAAACACTCCTCCCCCCGGAGCCAGAGTTTTCTGAAGTTGAGCAAAATGTTCGGGTCCGGGTGGTTTAGGGCAGCGGTAGGTGGAGAGGCAGCGCGTTATCGATCTGAATGGCTTGAACTCACCTAAAGCCAGGGTCACAATCACAGTTCGGAGGAGTCCGCGCGGGGTTTCCATGTCGAGCGGCACGATTCTCTCCCGGAGCCGCGCGAACCGTCGACTCCCCGGTAAATCCTCCGGAGAACGGGGAGAAACGAAGCTCTGGAATGTTTCGAACGCTCGTTCTCAGGCGCTTGGCTCAGATTCGGCGCGTGTGCCCTAGCTCCAGCTGCTGATCTGCGCATGCTCAGCGAGAACACTCGGGACGCGCGGCTGGGGCAGGACTGGCACCGTTGTGCCCGGAAGCGAACATGAGTCAGTGCGCGCGTGCGTGAGCTCCAGAGATCCCAGGAGTCCTTATAAAGCGAAACAATAACTGTTCAGACCCTGACGCATACCTGCGTGAGCTTCGGTGTGCGCATGCGCGTCCTGGCGCAGGTAAATCTCCGCGCCCTCGACACTCACGACCGCGCGTGAAACGTACCATAAACGAGAAAAACAGGAACTCATTATTTCCCAGAATAACTCCATCACTCCTGAGAGACCCCTCAACACCCCCCCCCACCTCTCTCGCTCTCGTCTCCCAGAATGGAGTCATTTTTAGCATCACAAACTCGTCGTTATTAAACTCTGCTCTCGTTTCTTTGCAGCAGGTGCAGGGTTCGAACTTTGGGAGTGAGGGTGGGCTCATGTATGCCCCCTCTCTCGCCAACCTTTCCATGACGTCAGAGGTGGATTTGCGTGAGTGTGGTTTTCAAATCCAGAGAAACTTAAAATAACCCCATTAATAGAACTATATATTAGAAATAAATTCATATTCTGTGAGGGACTGGGATCTGTCCAGAGTGCACCCCCACCTCTCGCCCGATCTGAAACGAGCTGGAACATTATTAAATTAAAAAACGAGTTCATTGATGAAAACTGATATTTTTGGTACTTTGTAAGATTTACAGTATGTCATTGTTTAATTTGGGTATGTAAACATTAATAATGATATTTAAATTTTACTGATTGATTATTTCCTCGACCTGGATCCAGCTGTTCAGAGTAAACCTCTGAAGTTTGCCTCAATATTCGAAGAGCAGACCCGAGTCTCTAGCTCAAACCCTCTAGCGCCACCTTCTGTTTAAAGTCACATTTGTATTTATGATAAAAGGACAGCAAATGTTTTATTTCCAAAAAACGTCATTTTTTCTAAATAAACTTGTCCACTTTTTCACATTTCTAATGAAACAATTTTTTTTTGTTTGTAAATCCTTCTGGGTTTTCGGAAATATTGAGACGGGTCATGGAATGACTCATAGACCGTAAAAATATTGTAAATGTTATTGTAAAGAAGAATTTGACAGCAACTTCTCTGAATGTGGCAGCGTAAATTCTCATGACGGGCGATGCCAGCGGTCACTTCAGTGAGCTGTCAATCACATGCCCCGCCTAGTTTTTTTTAAGCGAGAACTGAGCCACACGAAAATAAACTTTAAACACAAAAAACTATTGAACTGTAACTTTCACAAATCATTAATGTCATTAACATCCGTAAAACATAAATCATTTATCGTGTAATTTCTGAGGAAATCATTTTCTGCCAGCACTTCTGCAGAGGGTCTGGGTGTGTTGCAGATGTTTCATGCTCTTTATCTGGTTTAACATGAACGTTTCTCCATCTCCTGTGGATTAAACTGATATTAAACTCTCACTAATCTCTCTCTGATTGGGCGACTCAGCTGTCAATCGCAGTCAGTCTCAGAGGAGATCTGTCGCTGGAAGGATCTGAGATTCTGCTCTTCTTCAAACTCTAACACAAGTGAAAGTGGAGCATTAGATGCAAAGAGCGCCACCTAGCTGTGTTGAACTTGTTGTAATTCAGTGAGATTGCAATCACATCAGTGCAGCGTCTAATCCTGAAAGCTTTTCCTCCAAACACATAGGAACCATTGTTCTCTTGTCATGAGGAGATGAAGATGTTCGAGAAGCATCTCTCTCAGAGCTGCCGGATCAGAATCTTGCGCTTGACACGGTGAGGGTCAGAGATTCGGAGACATTGTACCTTTCATGGAGCAGCTTTTCTTATAGACAAGATAAAATGAGCATTTTCAGTAAAATAGCAGGGTTCAGTTAGAACTAAAGTCTGCATGTAGTTCTATCTTCTGTCTCGGAACCCTGATGCGCTGTAAGCCACGCTGTGATGGTTCTGATGAAAAACTGCTGATGCTGTGGTTCCTGCTGTCTGTCACAGCTCCAGCGCTCAGAACTCATCAGCAAAAAACCACTTCCTGTCGATGGCATCCTCAGATTTAGTGTTACAGCGTGTTTTTCTCTTGACTCTAGAGATGGCACATTCTCTTTTTGAGCTGGTTCTTGGTATTTGCATACAGTAACACTTTCCCTTCGTCTGTAAACCATCAGCCGCTGCTCTCTCCGGTTTCATCTACAGATTTCAGCGTCAGCTTTGTGATCATCTTGTATGAACAGAGTGAGAAGCTCCAGCTGGAGGTCCAGGCCTCGTATCGATCATCGCACTCAGGCGTGCTGTAATGTGTGGGAAATGGGGCAAGTGTGCAGAGCAAGACACGACAGGAAACCACAAAGTGAACATTAGCTTCCTCTTTCTCTCTGGTGCTTCAGAGAACTGGAAGCTCTGCGTGGCACTTGTGTCGGCTCCGAGCAGGTAATAAGAGATTCGTTTTGAGGATGGAGACCCTGCGCTCCATCCTGCTGCTGTTCCTGAAGCTCCTGCTGACAGGTAAGTCTAGTATCTCCTGGCTGATAAACACTTGAAAGAAAGGTAGCATTTAGCATTTCTATTGGTCGATCTTGGTTCACACACTTAGAATTTAGGGAAAAATGTTTGGTCAAGAACAGCTTTAGGGAACAAAAGCACAGGTTTCAGTCCTGCAGGAACTGAGTCAATCCAACGAAACAATATGTTACTAGCATTTATAACACGCACAGACAACAACTCACATGTACTCTCTCCGGGAGAACAAATCTTCCGGGTCTTTATGCTTCTAGTTCATAACTGTGTGTGGTGCTGCTCTCCACAGATCTGTGCCACGGCCAACGTGATGTCCAGATCCAAAAAGGTCCTTTGTACCGAGTGGAGGGATTCCCCATCTCCATCTTGTGTAGTGTTTCTGGGTTCACAGGCCAAGCAGAGCAGGATTTTGAGTTTGGCGTCAGGAAATCCTTCGAGCTTAACATGATCAGCACCAAAGATCCACATTTCCCCTACGCAGTGTTTAGCAGCAGAGTACGAGCGAAAGAGATCGAGATTGAGAGGTTATCAGGATCTTCTGCTCTCCTGAGGATTAAACGTTTGGAGAAGAAGGATGAGGGAGAGATCTTCTGTCACACTCCAAACACAGATGCGAGGCTCTGGGGAAACTATTCAGCAGAAACCACCCTTCACGGTAAGATTAGCGTTTACCCTGAGGGAGATGTTGATCTGTCAGATTGTTAGAACATAATTATGAACCAAAGTAGAATGTTCCCCACACATCAAGCCTAAATCAGGTGTGTCCTCCACAGTGATCAAGGACACCCTGAAGGCCTCATACTCTGGCCCTCCCTCCCAAAGCCTGTCTGAAGCCGATGCTCTCCAGCTTGAGTGCGAGGTCTCCAGCGAGACCTTTCAGCACACTCATCTGTCCGTCAGCTGGCTCTTCCGAGCTCAAGAGGATCAGGAGCCTCGAGCGGTCATCACTCTGGACAAAGATCTCACGGTAAAGCCAGGAGAGGGGTTTGAGGCTCGCTACCACGCAGGCTTCATCAGTATGGATAAGGTGGAGGACACAACCTTCAGGCTGAAGATCTCTCAAGTGCAGCAGTCTGACCAGGGAAAGTTCTTCTGCAGAGCTATGGAATGGATCCAGGACCCGGACCGGACCTGGACTCAGATTTCTCATAAAACCACAGCAGGGTGTCAGATGGAGATCAGAACCATGGGTGAGCTTCATGCTTTATGGCGCCTATAGTTTCAGATCTGGCCTCAAGCTAATCTCACATTGCTTCTTCTTCTCAAAAGTGGCTCCTGATGTCGATTCATTCAGTGTTTCTCTGAAGGCGTCAGTGGTGCTTCTGCAGCAGGGAGGAGCTCTAGACCTCCACTGCCGTGTGAATGCACAGAATCTTCAGAAGCATTTCTTTTCTGTGACGTGGATGAAAAACGAGAAGCCGCTGGCGCAGATTGGATCTTCTGGGATGCTCACCGTGTTTGATGGATACAAAGAGAGAGAGAAGGCAGCAGAGGTGAGATCCGTGAAAGCGAGTAATACAGATTACCTGTTGAGCATCCGTTCAGCTCGCACAGAGGATCAGGGACAGTACCGGTGTGAAGTTTGGCAGGAAACCATGGATGAAGATGGCTCCTTCAAACGACTGCAGAAACAACTGTCCAATCCAGAGACTGTGAACGTCACGGTCAAAGGTAACGGAAAGCACCATGTTCTCCATCATTACAAGATTACAAAGAGGTCTTCATTGAGGGTAGGTGAAGGGTTCTCCAAGAATCTCTCGAGATGATAATCTTTCCTCTTTTTTTCTTGTGTGGACAGAAAGCGATCTGAGGGTGGAGATGTTCCTGAAGGATCCAGTGACCGAAGGAGATACGCTACGGGTCACCTGCGCGGTTTCTGGATTCAGAGGAGCTTTATCAGTCTCATGGAAACACAAGAGAGAGTCGACCGACGCCTTCAGTGACGTCATCAGTCAGACACATGAGGGAGTGATGAAGGATCCCGGGACCAGGTATCAGAGCCGACGGGTTCAGACTCTCCATTCACCCGGTGGAAACTTGTCCCTGGAGATCAGTGAATCTGCACCATCAGACAGCGGCGAGTACAGGTGCATCGTGTCTGAGTGGACCCTGCAGAGCAACGGAGAGATGAAGGAAGCCCACAGCCAGTCTCAGCAAGGAGCCGTTGCAGTTCAGTCCATCGGTGAGATTGCTTCCATCACCACATCTCAGCAGCAGAGACCATCGCGTTGACTCATCTTCTCTCGTTTCAGAATCTTTATTAAAAGTGAGGTTGAAAAGTCGGAAAGCTATCGCTCCGATAGATTCTCCAGTGGAGTTACTGTGTACAGCTGGAGGACCTTCGGTTCCTCTGGATGTCCGCTGGATGTTCCAACCGCCCGGTTCAGCTAAACCTCAGCACATTTTATCCATAGAAAACACTGGAGAAATCTCCTGGGCTTCAGACCAGAGAAACTATCAGCTGTCCATTCAGACTCTCTCTTCCAGCACAGTCTTCAGTCTCTTGATGCCGAGAGTCAGCAAGCAACAAGAAGGACAGTACCATTGCGTGGTGAATGCCTATCAGAAGGGGATACAGAAAGCAATGAGGATCTCCAACCCACTGGCAGTAGCCGTTCAGTCTCCTGGTGAGCCAGTGACCTTCGTAGATCTTCCGGACTTCTTCAGAGGATCGGTGTACTCTTTGTATGAGCTTGTGTTCTCTGTTTCTATCTCCAACAGTCAGCAAACTGAGCTTATCTGCTCTCCAGCCTCATCTGGAAGCCACCGTGAACACCGAAGCTACGGTTGAATGCTCAGTTCTAAGAACCACCACAAACAGCTCTAGGTTCACAGTTACGTGGATGAGAGGATCGGAGATGCTCGTGACCATGGATCTAGATGGTGTGGTCAGCTCTGACCCTGCAGCAGATTTAGAGAAGGACCAGAGGATCCGCATGGACGCGAGGAAGAAACAGACCTTCACTCTGACTCTCCTGCAGGTCAGACCATCCGACAGTGGCCAGTACATCTGTCAGGTGGAAGAGTGGCTTCAGGACCCTCTCGGAGAATGGTATTCCCTCGAGAAAATGAATGCTTCCACTGAGCTGATGGTCAAAGAGGAAGGTAAGCCATGGCTCCTTTCTTTCCTTCATCAATGACCTGGTTTGAGGTATCAGAAGATGTGATCTTAAGGTCTTTTGACGCATCACACAGTAGACTTAGAGTCTATTACATTCTACCTTTTGCAGCCTCCTTCTTTCCCCCTGGAAGTGTGACAGAAGCTGTAGTTCCTCTGCTGACCACTTGAGGGTGGTGTCAGAGAGAGTAGATTCTCGCAGACTCAAACAAGTTTTTACTGAGATTATTAATTGTTGTCTGCATGGCACCTGTGAGGGGTGAAGTTATATTTTCAGATCTCTGCGTTATCCACGCCCAATGTGAGCCTCCAAACCCTTTAACAGAAACCTATCGGTGATGTCATGGACACTACAAGCCTGTTGCCAGATATCCAACCTCTCAGCCTTCACACAGGAAGGAAATGAGAGATACAGGGAGGGACTGGCTAGATCATGGGTTAGGGTTAGGACCACTATGCCACCAGAGCATACCTGCATCCTGCTCCCTTCACAACACTGTTATACAAATTAAAAATGTGAAGCTACAATTTCCCACAATCCCCTCGTTCAGCTTTTAACTCTGCCTTCTGTGTTTGAATCGAGCAGCTGATAATCTCCACGTTCAGAAGCAGGACCAGACTCTCAACATCTCAGATCCTCAGGGCGGCTTCACCACCAGCTGCACCATTGACTCGCGCTCCAGCGACCGCTCCGTCTTCGAGGTCACATGGTTCAGGGTTCAGGAAGAGGAAGCTCCGGTCGCTATCTTCACTGCCAGCCGCGATGGAACCCTACACACGAGAGAGGAACATCTGGTGCCGGGACGACCGCGGAGCACGCTCTATACGCTCAGCATCCCTCGCACCAGCCCCTCGGACACGGGGAAGTACTACTGTCAGGTGGAGGAGTGGATCCTGAGGGGCACCGCCTGGAACAGACTGGCTTCGGATCAGTCCGGGGTGCTCTCTGTTCACGTTCACTCTGACGGTAAGAGACACATTAAGCGAAACTCCTGCTAAAGATTAAAAGTAAATCCAACGGAATGTTTCCTCAGGTGAGAGCCAGAGAGGGACAGATCTGCTAGGAGTCGCTCTGGGCATCCTCATCACCCTGATCTGTGTTCTGCTGCTAATCATCACCATCCTGCTGAGAAGAGAACACCAGAGGCTCTCTGAACTCAAGAAGAAGAAGGAGAGTCTTTGGGCTGAGAACAACCCTCTCACGGCCGTAACCGGTGTCCCCCCCGCACTGGAGAATCAATCCTGAGCTGCAGGATGCTAGAGTAGACCTCTCTGAAGCCCCACGGCCCCGCAGCTCCATCCACAGAAGAAGCAGAGCTTGTGTTTGTGATTGTTCAAGTGATCCCAGCTTCTGTCTCTGATTGTTTCAAAGTAAAGAAATAATTGTGTGATTAACCGAACCTTGAAAATAAAAAGTCCTGGACACTTTTCGGTGGAGTTTCTGACATTTCGGATGTAGATTCTGCTTCTAACCGAGGGGCGCACAAGTAAAAAAAAGCACGAGGTAAACAAAGTTATGAGAGGTTCAACTTCAATTAAAAAATAGGTTTGGAGATCATTCCAACAGCAGGTGATGAGTGTATGAGAGGGTTCTGAGGAGACTCCGGAGGAGAGCTGCAGAAGAACCTGTGACTATTCTCTGAGCAAGGGTCGGTGTTCAGAACTGAGGAGCCAGTGGTGGCACAACGGTTCGAGGCCAGGTGGGTTCCTTCACGAGAGGGGTCTGTTCTCCAAAGGTCTCCTCCAGGTACACTGCAGGCTTCAGGTGATTGCCGGTTCATCTGGGCCCTGGACCTGGCGGTAGAACCCTGTGACTCTAAACAGGCATAGGTTGAAAAATAAATCCATTAGAAGATGGAAACTCAGTCTGGAGACATTGCAGAAAGTCCCTGAGCTACACACGTTTTCTGGTTTTAAAGCCGTGGAGGGCAGTAGAGGATGCCAATGAGTTTGTGTAGTTGGGCAGCAAGATCCTCCATTCAGGAGGCTCAGACGAACACACGACAGCACACCAAACCTTTGAGACGTATGCTGAGCAATTGACAAAACGTCATGCCAGACACTGCCAAAGCAGCAACCCATGGATGTGCAATCACCCACACCCTGAAGAAGAAGAAGCATGCACTTGGGCTAGGAAGCAGACCCGGAGGAGGAGCCTGCAAAGCAAACTCCCATAGAGACCTGCTCCAAGGACAAGGAGAGGTGGAGGAGGGTTGTCGAAGACCTATACTCCCACAGAAGTGAAGAGGATGAACATACAAACTCTGAGGAAGACCATTACAATCTGAATGAAGGTCTGGACCAATGTTACATTCGTTATCGACTCTATAAACCATAGACAATATACAATATAGATAACACGTCACCGCCTCCTGCCACTGGACTGTATGAAGCAGAAGGTGCTGAAAGTAGCTGTGTAGGAAGCTCCGCCCACTTCTGGGACCCAGATGAAGGATTAACAGCCGGAAAATAAGGTCTTTATTCAAATCAACGATGCTTTTTCATCGGACATCACTCTATAAAGAAACAAGAATAACATCAGCGGCCAGCGACTCTGGCTCGGTTAACGCCTGCTGACTGCTGTGGGAGAGAGCGGATCAGGAGCACTCCAGCTTGATGTCTCCTGTGGACTCCTGCCGGTGCTTGCTGCAGTGCTTCTGGAAGCTGCTGATCTTCTGGAAGCTCTGGCGGCACACGCTGCAGTGGAAGAGATGGCCGGCAGCAGCTGGAGCCAGCGTCTGCTCACACACTCCGCAGCGCAGCGCCGGCGAGGGAGCGAGGCTGTTCTCGTGCTCCTTCAGCTCCTTGGCCTGGTGTTTTAGCAGATGCGCGGCCGTCAGGAAGGCTTTTCCACAGGCCTGGCAGTCGAATGGCCGCTCGCCGGTGTGCGTCCGCTGGTGGATGATCAAACCGGCCTTCTGCGTGAACGCCCGCTCGCACTCGCCGCACTTGAAGGGCTTCTCTCCGGTGTGGAGGCGGCTGTGGGTCTTGAGGTGCGAGGCGCGGCCGAAGCTCTTGTTGCACTCGGGGCATTTGAAGGGCTTCTCTCCGCTGTGCACCGTCCTGTGCCTCATCAGCTGAGAGGAGTGGCTGAAGACTTTGGAACAGATG
This sequence comes from Danionella cerebrum, assembly GCA_007224835.1. NCBI lineage: Eukaryota > Metazoa > Chordata > Actinopteri > Cypriniformes > Danionidae > Danionella > Danionella cerebrum. The sequence continues at coordinate 214,397 of SRMA01025726.1, forward strand.
CTGCACTTGTACTTGCGCTCTCCGGAGTGCGTGCGCAGGTGGAGAGACAGGTGCGCTGAGGAGATGAAGGTCTTGGAGCAGATCCGGCAGGTGTGAGGACGCTCAACACCATGTTTGCGCTTGTGCAATAGCAGAAGGGAGGAGCTTCTGTCACTCTGGAGGCGTCTGGAGGGGGCTCCCTCACTGCGAGTTCGCTGGTGTTTGGTCAGTAGCGAGATTTGGGGAATTGTTCGGTTGCAGGAGTGAGATCGAGGCGTGGCAGAGAGAGACATCGTGGATGATCTGGAGAAGGAAGCACAGCAGATGGTTACTCTCCTGCTGCTGACTCTGAGCTCACACCAGATCAGAGTGAAGAATTCATCGAGTTCATGAATGTTCTGCAAGCCTTTGCTGATCGAACGCCACACAACATCTGCATCTCATCACTACAGAAACCACGTCAACATATTTCCGTAAGAAAACAAAAGCACACGAAGAGTGTATTTATGTACAAGTTATATTAATCAGAATCAGCTGTTGAAAAACATTTAGATTTAAAGCCTTCCCCTGGCCGCTTATCCACAGAGGTACTTCTCTCTGATTCCATCAGGTTTAGCCTTCAGCTCAGTGTTGAGTTCTGACTGGCTGCAGATATCTGCACTGAAGCGGGCTTTGGCACGGGAGGAAATAACGTTTCGATCAGACAGAACATAGGAGTCATTCAAAGAAGTCCTTTCACACAACGGAGCTCTTCCTGAGCTGCGATTCTCAACCAGTGAGCTGTGGTACGCCATCTGGTGGGCCGAAGAGTCCGCTACACCATCTTTTTAAAAATATATTTTCAATTATTTCACAAGATCAAAAACATTCTAGTGAAATGTCGGTAATTATTTAAATGGTCATTTAGACTGGAATATCAATGGACCCATCGCGTCAGATTTAAATTAGTTCATTTTCTGACCTTTAAAATATAATAAAAATATCCTGAGATGTGTCGTTTCTGCTCTGTTCTTTAATGACGTCACTCTGTGCTACACTTGATTTATATCGGAACTAAACATCTATAAAAGGCTTCTCTGTTTGTCAAGCACAAATATAAATAGTGTACATTAAACTTGAGAGAGGTCTCGAGTGAAACCTTTGTGGCATCGCCACCTAGCGGTAAAAGTACATCATAAATGCACTGGCACCTGTTCTCTCCCTGGAGATGCCTGGACATCATTAGAGTCTGATCAAAAATAATATTGCTCCTCAGCCCGAGAAGCCTACAAACATTCTTCATTACACTTTTATTTCTCATAGAAACATTTTGTTTTGTTCAGATGTACTCGAGGCTTCTCCTGCACTGAGAGGAATATTATTTGTACAAACTCAACATGTCGTCTAGCTTTTTATAGTAATCATCTCGTTGTGGCTCTCAACTGTCTTGTGCATTTAATCATTTTTAGGTTGGGGGGGGGGTGCACCTTATTTGTTGTAAACTAGTTTTTAAATCGAACACTTAATTATTACAGCTGTTTGGTTCATCTTTGATGGAGGATTGTGAAAATGAAATGTACAAAATAAGAAAAGGGCTTGAAAGGGAACTCTTGGGAAGCTCCTGCTGGATGGATGAACCTCAGCTCGTGTTCTCCTCACTGCTGGAGCTCTGAGCATCAACATCTGAGCATCGGCATCTCCTCCAGACAGGCGAGATGGATGAGGGATGAGAGGAGGAATGAGGTGATGGATGAGGGATGCAAACCTCAGAGTGTGATGATCACTGAACCCAAACTCACGTCAGAAGCACTCGAGATAAGAGTCCCTGAAGCTCCCAGAGAGAGCTGAGCTCTTCCAGGAGTTCCCGGAACCTCCGCAGACCATCAGAAATCAGCGGATGGAGATCATCTCAGCATTAATCGCGGAATAATAATTTATTCATCGATCGTTCACGAAAACAAAGGTTTTTCTGCGTCTGCTTCTGACTGCAGCAGCAAACTGGATGCTGAGGACACCAAAATAAAAGTCCCTCGAAAGCCATTTAAATATAAAATAATACTAATTCCTCACGTGATTAAATAACGTAACAAAGCATTTGATTAAAAGAAATTAAGTAAAACAAAGTCGAGGAGACGAACTGAACGTAAGGCATTTTATTTTGTCTCAGATTTCAAAAGTTGGCTTAGTTTCGAGTTTCTGGAAGCTGAAAGTCTGAGCCGTGTTTCGTTGTGAAACAATCCGAGCAGCAAACATGCAAAACATGCAAAACATGCTGCTCCTCGATTTGTTTTCCCTCGGTGTGTAACGAAGGGAGGAGGGAACCAAATTCAGGGAAAGGAGTCGGGGAATCAGTTTCGATTCCGCAGAACACTCCGCTTCAGGGGAAAGGAAACTCACGGGAGGTCCAGCGGAGCTCCAGATGCTCCTCAGTTCTTCCACAGCACCTGCAGCGAGGAGCATCTCGGGAAGCAGGTGAGAGAGAGGCGTCCTCAAAGCGTCTCAAAAACTTTCTTTTATCGGTCATTAATTACTATTATCGTCAGCATCAGTACTTTTGCTAAACAATTTCTGTCGACCTTTAAAATATAATAAAAATATCCTGAGATGTGTCGTTTCAGCTCAGTTCTTTAATGACGTCACTCTGTGCTACACTTGATTTATATCAGAACTAAACATCTATAAAAGGCTTCTCTGTTTGTCAAGCACAAATATAAATAGTGTACATTAAACTTGAGAGATACTTTGCTGAAGGTTGCTTATCTTAATCTTACAGGAGGTAAGATGAATTCCACAGCGAGAACAAGGAAGAAACAAAAGTATGCGGTTCCATTTTACCACCAGCAAGCTATTAGTTCTCAGAGCAGACGTTCACATGTTAAACTTTACCTTGTTTTATGCAGAAATAGATTCGGGGCCACTTCTCCACCTTTCATTGACTACTTGAAGGAGATCTTGAGAAGGTACCCAGATGGAGGACAGATCCTGAAGGTAACCGGAAGTTTCTCTGGAATCATGCTGCGCGGGTAGTTTGTGTTCCATGACTGATCTTCATTGTGAAACCGCAGGAGCTGATCCAGAACGCTGATGACGCCGGTGCTTCAGCAGTCGTGTTCATTCACGATGAGAGGCACTATGGCACGGAGCGCCTGTGGACAGAGCAGCTCAGAAGGTACCAAGGTATGCGATCCTTCATTCATTCAGAGTGATCTTAACAGACTACAAGGAAATCCATCCGTTCATCTTCGTTTAGAGTTTTATGCCACCTGAGAGCTCGCTGGAGTTCAGGAGGGACACACCTCTTCCGGGATCACTAGACTGCTATTCCTTGTAGTGTTAATCATGGGGGTTTTATCTAAGGTCAAATAAACTATATATAGATAATGTCTGTGGTACATGGCCAGCCATCTCCCGTTAAGAGTTCCTCTTGTATTGGTTCAGGAAATGTGACTTGCAGATGGTAAGCCGTCTGCTGCTCACAGGAAATAACTTTAAATAAAGACCAATAATCGAGATGCAGCTTTCGTGGCATTTTAATCCCAATGAGTAACTTCCTGCTTGATTAAAGGTCAGTAAATGCCTCAAAATAATACTGAATGTGTAGTGCAGATGTGGAGGGCGGGGCGGCAGATCTGGAGGGAGGGGCGACCAGATTGTTGGCTGGAAATTGTTCATCAAGGCATTTTTAAAAATGAAAATGCAGAAGTTGATTAGTTTTAAAATGACCGTGATTCCACGGCAAACTGCTGCTCCAAACTTTCCTTGCATCGATCTTACGGTTGATCCCGCTGTAGCTTTCATCAGTACCTTCCTCTGCTAGGACCTGCTCTCTACGCCTTCAACGATGCCGCCTTCACAGAGGATGACTGGGAGGGCATTCAGAGGGTTGGGCGAAGCATCAAACAGGACGACCCCACAAAGGTCGGACGATTTGGGATCGGTTTCAACTCCGTTTATCACATCACAGGTTGGTGTTCCGCAGAGCTCTGCGGATTTTGCTAATGACATTTAATCGTGAATAGCAAGCTCTCTGATCAGCTGCAACAAATGCCTTATGTCCAGACTTGCCATGCATCTTCAGTTCTAAACACCTGGCCATGTTTGATCCCCAAAAGAAGATGTTTGGTGATGAAGAAGAAGGCTACCGTTGGTCTCTGGAGGACGGAGAGGACAGAGAGAGCCTTCTGAGCTGCAGGGATCAGTTTCAGCCCTTTATGAATATCATCAGTCAAATCATCAGCAGTTCCTGGGAGCAGGTCGTCAGAGAGGAGCAGTTCTTCAACGGAACGCTCTTCAGGTTCCCTCTGCGAAACGAAGCATCAGAGATCTCAGACAACTTGTACGAGTCTGCAAAAGTCACGCAGCTTTTCGACAGTTTCCTTGCCGATGCAGACATCAGTCTTCTTTTCCTGAGGAACGTGACCTCCATTACTTTGATGCACATCGACACCGAGGGCCATCCCAACACTCGGCTCAGCGTGTCGGTGTCGGATCATTCAGACTTCCCTCGGCCTTACACCGAGCATGAATGCTTCGACAGAAAGACATGTTTCAAAACGCTTTCACGTGTTCCTCAGCAGCCGAAGGAAACAACATCTCGGTGGCTTGTGACGACGTGCCTTCTGAAACCAGGATATCAACCGGAAGGCGACGGTCTGGCCAGCAAGCTGAGCTTCACCCCTCAGGTGGATGCTGCGTTTCCAGTAGATCGAGAGAGGTCCCTTTGCATCGGACGACTGAGCTGCTTTCTGCCACTGCCAAAAAACGAGTCAAACCAAACTGGGCTCCCCGTTCACTTTAATGCTTGCTTTGGACTGACCGACAACCGAAGGTTCATCAAATGGCTGGAAGAGGACCAGAAGAATGATGACTCTGCCATCTGGAATGAGTTCCTGATAAAAGAACTGTTTCCTCATGTGTACACCATGATGGTCCTAGATGCCATTCAGGCATCCAAAAATGATCTGCTCCCTGCAGCCACCGTCTACAACCTGTGGCCAGACCTGTCCATCACCGCACGCCATGAGAGATGGCATGCCGTAGCACGAGCCTCTCTTCAGCATCTGTTTAAATTCAACATCTTTCACCTCGTCCAAGACGAGAAGGTCTGGGTGTCTCCTTCAGACGCTGTGATTCCAGTCAACAATGCATCCAGTGTTGTGATGTCTGCCGTGAGGAGATTCTTGATTGCTGGAGGAGAGAAGTTGATCGCAGTCCCGGAGCACGTTTTGGAAAGTGTTTGTCAAATCTTTCACCAAAGAGAAGCCTTGAAACAAGTGACTCCATCACTTGTTAGAGATGTTCTACGCAGAAGTACGACTGCAGATCTGGAGAAAACTGACAAACACCACCTGCTTGAATTTATTCTAAGCGATGAGAAGTTCTCAGAGCTAAAGGGGCTTAAACTTCTGCCTCTCAGTGATGGAAGCTTCACTACGTTCAGCAATGAGGAGAAGGATGCAGTTTTGATCGACAACGAGACGTTTCCAAGGTAAGGTTTCTTTCTGGAGCACTTTAATGTCTTTAAACTGCGTTCACAGCTGTATCACTCAGTTTCTTTTGTTTAGATCACTGCTGCCTTTTTGTAAAACTCATTTTTTACCAAACGATTTGAGTCCCTCTTGCACCATGCAACTCAGGAAGCTGGGAACCAAGAGTAAGTTCATTAACAGCTCTTGAACACAAATGGTGTTAATGTTGCTGAGTGTAACACTAGGTGTTTCTTCTGTTTCCAGACATCTACAACATCATCAACCTGGACGCAAAACATGTAGCTGAACTCAGCAGGAAGAGCTTACCCATGGACTGGAAGAAGGCACAGGGGGATGTTGCATGGAATACATCAGATCCACCAAAAACTTGGCTGTCTGAATTCTGGAAGTTCCTTGATTTGAACTTTAAGACGCTGAGCTACTTTCTTGAGATGCCACTTATACCAGTGGAGCCCCTACAGAGCTCCGGCAGTGTCATCACGTTGGTCAGGCTGCAGAACAACACAACTGTCATCTTCGAGAGTAGCGTGGAGTCCGCTCTGTCGAACCCCATTCAGAGCGTGCTAAAAAAGGCTGGGTGCAGTGTGATCAAACGATCCGAGTTCCTCAGACATCAGGAGCTCGATCGGTATGTTCTTCCAGCCTCACCAAGAAACGTTCTCCAAGTCTTTATGAACGCACCCAGAGATCGGGTCATCAAAGGCATCGAGTCCGCCTCACCAGATCAAAAAGAGCAGATGAAAGGGTACCTGTCCTCTTTGACTTCTCTCTTGGATTCCGAGAAGAGCTTGCTTGCCTCGTTACCGCTCTTCAGACGGAGGTCTGGGGAATATGCAGCCGTTCAGTCAAAGCTAGCTGTTTTTTCTGAAACCACTCCTGCCATTCCAAAAAATCTGCCGATGCCGGCGAACATTCTGCAATGTGCAAGCGAAGCAGAGCGAAGACTCTTGTCCCTTCTCAGCATTGAACCCATGGATGCAGCAAAGCTGGCTCTTCATTTAGTTCAATATATTGAAACGGGAGGTCTACACAAGGCAGCGGAGCAGAAAATAGTGAGCTGGATACTGAACGCTGGGAGCATTCTACTCTCACAAAGCCCCGAGCTCCTCGCAAGGATGAAAAGTCTCCGTTTCATTGACAGCACTCAGGAGGAACCGCAGCAAGTCTCCAGTGTTTTTGATCCGAATAATGCGACCTTCCAGGAACTGTTTGAGGCAGATTTCTTCCCCCCAGCGTTTTACACAAAGACCCCTGAAATGCTGCAGAGTTTGAAACGACTCGGGCTGAAGACACAGGAAAAAGAATTATCCACCGCAAACATCCTTTACGTCATCAGTCAGATCCACCAGCTTTCAGTCAGTTCCCCAGTTAAAGCTTCCCAGAAAGCCCATGCTCTTATTCCAGTGCTGAACCGGAACGATTTCCTGTCAAAACTCTCGGGGGTGCAGATCGGAGAGCTGAAGCAAAAGCAGTGGCTGCCGTGTGAAAACCTGAAGCTCTTCAACAGCAGCAGGAACCTCTACAAACCAGCTGAAATGAGGCATTCAAAGTATTGCCCAGTTGTCGGATACGTGATGCCACTTACCTCTGAGCTGAAAGGAGCTGTATGCAACATTCTGGGACTTCACGAACCCCCTCCTGCTGTCAGAGTCTTGGAGAACTTGAAAGCAATGGACAAAAAACGTTCTCAAGAGCCTCAGTTTAAAATAAAGCTGCACAGTGTTTACGAGTTCATGCACAATAACACGGAAAGCTTCAGAGGTTTGCAAGATTCAAGACACTTCCCCTGGGTTTGGAGTGGAAGCGAGTTGGTCGTTCCTGGAGAAATAGTTCTATCTCATCCACCTGAACTGGATCTAAGTCCCTACATCAAGAAAGTCCCCAAAGAGTTTTTGACTCATAAAAACCTCTTTGTGAGCCTTGGCGTTAAGGTGACCGTTTCTGATGTGGAGATCGAAGGCGTACTCCATGAAATCAAAAACAGCATAGATGCCAGGAATCCTCGGCACGGAAACATGACAGAACTTAAAGTCTCTATATCCATTCTAGACTGGATGCGGAAGAATGAGAGGAGTTTAAGGGAGTGCTCCCCGGTGCCAGTTCTGGGACCAAACCAAAGCTTTACTCTGGAACCTCTCTCCAAAACAGTCTTCTGTGACATCAGTGCAGAGGGACTCGAAGACCTGCAACAAGACAACGAGGAGTTCTACGTGGTTCATGAAGAAGTTCTACCAGTCACTGCAAAATGGTTGAGAGTTCCATTCCTGAGCACACGCATCTTAAAATCCCAGTTTACCCAAGCAGAGCAAGAGTCCTTCGGAATCGAACAATGTGGACAATTTGAACCAATCACTCAAAGAATCAAAAACATCCTCAAAGAGTACGATGAAGAAATTGACCTCTTTAAAGAACTTCTGCAAAATGCCGAAGATGCTGGAGCGAGCACGTGTCAATTCCTCGTGGACTTCCGCAAACACAGAGATCCCCCTGAAAGCCTCTTCGACACAGGGATGGCCCTCTGCAACGGACCTTGCCTTTGGGTGTTCAACAATCAGCTGTTTTCAGAAGAAGACTGGACAAACATTGTGAAAGTGGGCTCTGCTTCAAAGGAGAACAAAGTCGATATGATTGGAAAGTTTGGGCTTGGGTTCAATGCAGTTTACCATGTGAGCGACATTCCCTCTATTCTGAGCGGTAACACACTTCTGATTCTCGATCCCAACGTGAGCCACTTGGAAAAGCACATCGTGAGCCAAGGAAACCCAGGAATCAAATTAGACCCATACAAAGAACGGCTGAACAAGAGGTTTCCCGGACAGTTTAAATCTTACGAGGGAATTTTTGATTGTGACCTGACGGCACGAAACAGCAGGAAATCTTACAGCGGCACTTTGATCAAGCTTCCGTTTCGCACAGAAGAAGAGGCAAAGGCGTCAAAGATCAGTTCAAAGGTGTACGACGTAGAGCGCATTAAACGCTTTACAACTTTCTTGACCGAAAACTCAGTGACTCACCTTTTATTTTTAAAGTCCATCACATCGATGTCGCTTCAGATACTCTCCAAAGATGCACCCACTCCCCCTACGGCTGAACAGGTTCAAACGTGCTTAAAGGTTTCAAGGGAAGTCCTTCATTCCTTTTCTGTCTCAAATGTCTCTCTTCTCCGTACAACTGAGAGTCTGTTCAGGAACACAACGTGCCACAACATCGTCGACGTCTGCAAAGCGTGCATCGTTAAAATGGCTCATGAGAACCTAGAGAATACCGTCACAAAGTACTGGCTCTTGTACTCATGTTTTGGGACACGGGAGGCTTTGCAGATGTTCCAGAGAAGATCCCAGCAAGAACACGTGTTTTCCTTCCCGATTGGTGGCATTGCCGTGCCATTAGTTAGAGAGGAAACCGCTTGGTCCCCCGATGCAAGGCTCTCGGGACAGGCCTTTTGCTTCCTTCCTCTCAACATTGAGACAGGTGTCCCCTTCCACGTCAATGGAACCTTTGCAGTCACATCAAACAGAAAGGCTCTGTGGGACAAAGGAGTAAAGTCTGAATGGAACAAGGCTTTGCTCAAAGACGCAGTAACTTCTGCTTACATCACAACACTGCTTGAGCTGAAGAAAATGAGCCAAAGTGGTGACCTCTTGAACTATTGCTTCTACACCTACTGGCCTAACACTACAACATTAAACAAAGCATTTTTACCAATGGCCGAGTCTTTCTATTCTGCCGTCACACAGAATGGCCAAGGGGAACCTCTGGAGCTTTTCAGCAACGGACTCAGCTGGTGTTCTATCGACGAGGTAAAATTTCTCAACCCAGCAATTGAGGAGAACCGAGCGGTGGGAAACATAGCTCTGAAAGTGATCCTGGGATTGGGCGCTTCTCACTCAGATATCGTTCCTCTCCCATCGTGGGTGAAACAGAGCTTCTTTCAGTGTGGCTTCAAGTCAACCATCGAACAAAGAACGATAAACTGGCCTGAGTTTTACGACATTATATTTAGGAACTTGAATGCCATAGAATCTGGCAACAGAAATAAGCTGATGCTGAATGCAATCGACTTGAACGATCCCTCAGTCGATCATCTGCTGAAAAGCTATCCTTGCCTTCCATCGCAGGGTTGCACAGAACTTCAGTTCATCAAGAACCTTGTGAATCCCTCCGGTAAAGTGGCCTGTTTATACAAGCGTGAGGAAGGGTGCTTTCTTAAAGAAACTCCAGAAGACTTCCTTTCCCCAAAAAGGATCCAGCGACTTTTGGATTTGGGAATGCTGAGTGACCAGCTTCCTTTAGAGAGCATAGTAGACAGAGCTTGGAAGATATCCACCGTTTGGCAGGAGGATCGATCCAAATGCCAAAAACAAATTGAGCTTCTGCTGGAGTTTATGAAAGACTCCCTAGACAACGAAGATTCTCCACACTGGCAGACCTTGTCTCAGACACCATTGCTTCCTGCCGTTGCTCCTTTCGTTCGACAAAACAAGGACGCAACTGTTCTGAAAAAACCTTCCGAGGTTTACAGTGACCGCTGTAGCGCTTTGGTGAGCATGTCAGAGCACACCGTGGATCTTTCAAACGTTCAAATGCATCAATCAGTTCTTGAGAGGCTGGGAATACGGACAAATCCATCGGTCAATACTGTGCTTCAGCAGCTTCAAGTTGCCAGCAGACACTGCGGAGCATTGAAACACAATCTCCTCTACAATATCACTTCACGCTGCTACAGGTATCTCAACGAACGGCTGCTGGAACAGAGGCACACCGATGCAATCATTGAAAAAGCTAAATGTTTTCCGTTCGTACTGATTGAGGGTCGTTTCGTAGATGTGAGATCCATTGCTCGAAAAGGAGCGTTTGAGGAGAAACCCTACCTCTATTTGCTTCCTGTTAACCTCCACAAATACGAGAAGCTCTGGGACTGTGTTGGTTTGCAAGAACAATTCACAACAGAACAATTCCTTGCTGCACTTGAGGAAATGAAGGCTTTAAATGGATCCAACCCTCTCTCCACCTCCGACCTCCTCGCATGTGCCTCAATCCTCACGAAGGGACTGTACACAATCAGAGGCAAAGCTCCTCAAGACTGTCTCCTTCCTGATGAAAGAGGGGTGCTGACGTCTTCTAAAGAGCTG
>SRMA01025727.1:8649-73334 GCA_007224835.1 Danionella cerebrum
AATAGTTTGTTGATTGATGTTTTACATTTTTGTAGCGGGTAGATCACTTTGACTTGGTCATTTTAAAAGTAGCTCGCATGCTGAAAAAGTGTGAGCACCCCTGACGTAGAGAGTCACAACACTTCAAAACTGTATAAAATCTGTAAAATGCTGTAAACTAAGAAGGCTTTCAGAATTATGAATAATTCATATTTTTGTAAATGTACAAATAACTAATGAGCAGATTAATAAATCCATCTTCTTTGTTTCCCCTGATATTTTCTAAAGATTCACTTAAGGAATCCTGGTTATTATAATTTTAAAATAAAGAAGAAAAAATTTTGTCAGTTTACGCACCCTTGTGCCTGTGTTCCCCGCTGAGCCTGAAACATGTATTTCAAATATTTCCATTTAAAATTACCGACTTTCGTCAGATACTCTTTAAACTTGCCACAAGTCTTAATTTCACAGCCTGAAAATGTCCAGCAGTACCTCGTGGATGTTCAAAACTCCAAATTTAGGAATAATATTAAAGCACAGAAGATGAGATGGCCTAATTTCCTCTGAACATAATACAATCACAATTCCTTACTGACTAGAAGGCATTCTCAACTACAGTCTTTCTTCTATTATGAGCTAGGAAGTTCATTTGAATAATACCCAAAGCTACTGAGATTAGTTGTGAAAGCCTTTAAAAGCAAATATTTTAACTCAATATGAACTGGGGCTATGGTGGATTCAAGAAGCCAAGACAATTGTTTCTCTTAAAAATTACGTTCTCTCTTTGGTTTCTCTTTAATGCATAAAATAACACCAAATTTAAGCCCTAGTAGAATTCTGGAATGACTGAAGGAGCTTTGAAATGGTAGTGACATAAACTTCAAAAAACCTCTAATAATTGTGTTCAAACACAACCAGTTATAAGATACATGAACGACCCAAATCTGAATATTGATGTAAGGGTGAGTAATTAATGGCAGAAATTTAAATTTGGCTTAAGTATTTATTAAAACCTTTTGAAGCTAATCGTCAAACCCACAATGGCTGCCCCTGAAGATTTTCCACTGGTGCCCACATCGACATCTTTGACAGTGCCACATGGAAAGTCCTGTGGCCTGCAGTTCCACGTGGCATAAATGAGCACACAAGCATGCCAGTTAGCCAGAGGCTTACAGAACCACGAGCTTTTCCTGCCAACAGCAGTTCAACTCACAGAAGATCTTCCTCACTGTATGTTCAGCTGCATACTCATATTGGGTGAATTAAACGTGGTGTAAATATTATCACTTTTATGCTAACAATTATACCGGAAGTAACTGATCCACTCAGCGGTGGTAACATTTTGAATGATAAAGGTGGAAACTAGGTAATTGATAAAAAAGAACAAATTATTTTTGTGATTAATCGCCATTAAACGACTGAATATTTTTTTAAATGTTAAAAAAATTAACAATGTAAACTCAGGGCAAAGAAACTGTTTAAATTTAAAATCTGATTGGTTAGTGACTTTTATGTTTGACTTGTAACACAGATTTCCTCATGTAAACAACATACCTCAGAAAAACCATCTATGTCCTCCAAATTAACTTTTTTCTTGAAAAGTACATTTATTATAGTTTGTTGATCACAAAAACAAGTAATACAAACACAAAATGAAACATACAAGAAAACATCGATAACAAAAGACTTCTCCAAAGGAGGAGGAATAAATTAAACAAAATGAAGGACTAACCATGCTTTGTTTACAAAATCACTATAGTCACATGGAAGGCTTACATTGTGCGAAATAGAATGAGCGATCATGTGACGGAACTCCAATCACATGATCAAGGCGGAAGAAAATACACAGGGAAAACTACGAAACGACTCTGACAAAAAGTCCTTTTTTGGTCTTATCCTTACTTCTTTACTTGTTGAATACACGAAAATACAAAAATGCAATTGTGTTAATTTTTTTGGCGAAATAAATATTTAAAATTATTTGCATGTGTTAATATACTCATTTTGACAGCAACGTACAATCAGGGAAATGATTATTTGAGATCCTGCTCATTTTTGCAATTAAAGAGAAGGAAAAGATCAGTCTATATATTTACAAGTCGATTCTTTTCAAAATGAGAGACAGAATAACAATAATCCAGAATTTGAAAAGAAATTATGCTGATTCATTGTTTTCAGAGAGAATTGAGCATTTGACCCATTTAAATAAGTAATATTCTATCACTTTAGTGTCTTTTTGGGTAACACACTGCTAAAGTGGGCATTACCGCTGCCTCTCAGTGAGAAGGTTGCTGGTTTAAGGCCAGCTGGTGGATTTCCTGGGTTTTTATGTTCTTCCAGTGTTTGCATGAGTTTCACCCAAAAAAAAGAAAAATGAAAAAAAAAGAAAAACTACAACAACAAAAACCCTTACAGATTATGCAGGGAATATGTATGGATAGATGGGTGGGTGGATGGATTAATGGATGGATGAATGGGTGGGTGGAGGGAGGGATAGACGAATGGATTGATGAAAAATGTCAAATACAAAACAATCTTTTAGTGACCTGTCCAGGATCCTACCCATGCCTTTCCACCAATATGAGATGCGATTGAACCCCTGTGTCACAAATTATATTTCATTTCATAACATTGGAGTGAAAACATTCTGAAAAATTAAAGTACATATAGAGTGACAGTAGCAGCTTAAGAATTCCAGTCACGGCTAGTCTTGGTGGTATCGGTTGTAAAGAAGTGACAACGGCAGCTTTAAAGCCATAAACTATTAACTGTTCCAACTCTTTATACCCCCCAAAAGGAATCAAACTCCTCTAAATTGTCCAAATTCACTCCAACCCTAAAATCATAGAGTGCTAACTTCTCAAACGCCTGCTCTAATCCTCAGAGGAGGTTTAAAATGGCCGTCTCTGGTGCTATCAGATTGGCCTGGCTGCTCCGCGCTTCGCCTCAGGGTTTTATTACTGCTGTGGTAGAGCTTTGAAATCAACTCAAGTCCACTTTGGCCGGAGAGAGAGCAGATAGGATCAGAGCAGACCGAGATGGACCAGGTCAGGCTTGTATTAACCCAGGAAGGGATTAGCCAAAACTCCACAGGGGGGGATTTGCTGCTCCCAGGCCCCCAGAAAGAAAGGGTCTTTGCAAGGTGGTCTGGGAAACGTCTCTCTCTCACTCTGTGCGTGTTTCAGAGGGTGTTTATGTCTCTGTCCAAATGGAAATGTTTGACCCGTATTAAAAAAAGGCCCACATCCTTATTTTTTGGTCTGTTTTTCACACTCCCTCCCTTAGTTTCGGTGAGTGATTTATTCGCAAATGACTGGTGCATGTTCTCATCTTGAGTCAGTTATGGTGGCCATTCTCAAATCCAGACTGCAGAAATATAGCTCTCTTATCAGAGATCTGTCTGTAGGATGTCAGCAGGTTTCTTCCCCACACACATATATAAAAAGAGCTGATGGAGAGGACCTGCACCTCGGTACGGGGCCGATAAAGTCGTTCTTCCATCTCTGATCTCTCCACGGGGCCCCAAGGGCCGCGACAACAGGTCAGAACATCACACACTTTTTCCAGCACAGATCAACAAACTTCATCATACCGGTGCAGAGCAGTGTGGAAAGATGCTGACAGGAAATGCCAAAGCCTCTATCTAAAGAGTAAATAAAATACTGTAAACGTGTGAATGTACAGTAGAATAGTCAGTTTAGTTCTCGGCTTTTGTGGAACTAGGCTCATTCTCCAACTCTTCTAGTGTTAATAAGTTGAGTTTATTCAGCCATTCACCAGATCTGCCTTTTAGCTTAGCAAAAGTCAATGAATCTGATTAGACCAGAAACATTTTTTATTCATAGAGTTTCAATATGTTTCCTATGTAAATCAAGACACTTATATAGTTCCATTGTATACTAAAAGTAACTTAAAATAAAAAATTGCGTCCATCTTCAGTCCATATTTTAACATACCTAGACAGAAAAACAACCGATAGCATTATAAAATGTATATCATGTATATTTTTATACTTTCATAATGTTGTATATAAACACATTTATATACTCAATACCTGTAAAAATCTTCTATTTTAAATAATGCTGAACACTTCATTTTTATGCACTCTTTATATCTTTATTCCCTTTTACTCACCTTTTAAAATCGAGCTGCTGTAGAATTTCACTGCTTGTCATAACTGTATGATTGTGTAGGTGATCAATACAATTTTAAACAGCAACATTCATGGTAATATGGGGGGGGGTTAGGTTAGGTTTAGGGGTTTGGGTTAAGATTAAAGGGGTTAGGGTTTATGTTTTGGGGTCAGGGTTACAGGTTAGGGTTAGTGTTAGGGGATAGGGTTAGTGTTACTGATGGTGTTAGGGATTAGTGTTACGGGTTAGGGTTACAGGCTAGGGTTAGTGTTACGGGTTAGGGTTACAGGTTAGGGGTAGTGTTACCGGTTAGGGTTACAGGTTAGGGAGAGTGTTAGGGGTTAGGGTTACAGATTAGGGGTTAGTGTTACGTGTTAGGGATAGTGTTAGGGGTTAGTGTTACGGGTTAGGGTTACAGGTTAGGGGTAGTGTTACCGGTTAGGGTTACAGGTTAGGGAGAGTGTTAGGGGTTAGGGTTACAGATTAGGGGTTAGTGTTACGTGTTAGGGATAGTGTTAGGGGTTAGTGTTATGGGTTAGGGTTACAGGTTAGGGGTTAAGGTTAGTGTCATGGGTTAGGGATAGTGTTAGGGTTAATGTTACGGGTTAGGGTTAAAGGTTAGGGGTAGTTTTACGGGTTAGGGTTACAGGTTAGGGGTTAAGGTTAGTGTCACGGGTTAGGGTTACAAGTTAGGGAGAGTGTTAGGGGTTACGGTTACAGATTAGGGGTTAGGCTTAGTGTTACAGGTTAGGGTTACAAGTTAGGGAGAGTGTTAGGGGTTACGGTTACAGATTAGGGGTTAGGCTTAGTGTTACGGGTTAGGGTTAGTGTTGGGATTAGGGTTAGTGTTACGGGTTAGGGTTACAGGTCAGGGCTACAGTTATGGTTTAGGGTTACAGGTTAGGGTTAGTGTTACAGGTTAGGGTTAGTGTTACGGGTTAGGGTTACAGATTAGGGTTAGTGTTGCGGATTAGGGTTACGGGTTAGGGTTACAGGTTAGGTCATTTACAATGATAATATAGAAGAAAATTATGTACATTACACATGGAATTTTAGACTAGCACAATGTTGAAGATAAATGGGCCCTTTTCACTTTTATTTTAAAAGAACTATTATTTTCCATATCATTAAAAACTCTCAGTCTGGTGAAACAGATGATGTGTTTGCTCTAGAAGACACCTTCTGTATCCACCGGCAGCATTGGTATTCATGGTGATCAGAAATTATAGCGCAGCTCCATTGACATTCTCTCGGCTGCACTGACATAATTGTGAATATCGCAGTGCATAAAGCATGTTCTATTTGAGATTATCTATGGCTGACCTTATGAATATCATTTAACATGTTTGTTTTAGGACCCCAGAGCCAAAAAAAGTATAGTGTGCAGTTACAGCACATTAAGAAAAGGTAGCTGTCAGATAAAAAACTTTGTGTTCTAAGTAAATTCTAGTCTGGTGTTTGAAAAAGACAATGCAAATCAGCATTTTAAAATGAGATTTTAACAATTGTAATGATAGAATTAAATAAAAAAAAAACATTATCTCCAACTGTGGAGCGACAGATACAGCAAAGCTGCTTAATTTATGAGTGGGTGAGATGGACCCATTTGTTGACGGGTACTTAACTGTTAATTAAACGTTTTACAACTGCACAGTAAAATCCTTCTCTAGGTCCCTCTCTAGGTGTCATTTGTAAATAAATTTCGGGAGGAGCTAATCTAGGCACATATGTCAATGTTGCCTTCCCCCCCACCCCCTCCATTCCCCAGATAGCTGGAGTAGGATCATCACATAGTGTTTTCAGGCTGATCCATATCACATACTTGTGAAATAGAGTTACTTTTGTTGAGTGGATTTTAACTTGAATTGACTCAGTGTGGTGTTGGGGCTTCAGTCTCAATGTAAAGGTCCACTATTTTTCTGTTTCATTCAAAGAGAAACCATTTTTTATATGATCAGCAGGATAGGGCCTAAAACACATCTGAATGTGGCATGTAGTGGCACCACCGAATAGATCATTTATATGAGCCATTGCACTGAATGGGTGCCATTTCTGTCACTGGGAATTTATATGTTTAAATTAAAATTAAAAGTGTACTACATACACTTTAAGATTAATGCAAGATTTGCATTAATGCAAATTTAAGCTCAGACATTTAAAATATTAATAAAATTCACATAAAACATTGAAAATACCATTCACTGCTTTTGCCCTGTCACTTGACCATAAAATATAATAATTAGATCTTTAAAAAAACCGCATTGATATGTAATACATTTATTTACATGTATAGATTTATGTATATCTATACTTTCTTAGATAAAAAAGAAAGTCATGTCCACAGCTTTTTACTCTTTCCGGTTACCCTAATACCATCCCTCTCCTGAAAAACTATAGAATTTCCATGAGTCAGTTTTTCAGCAGAAAGTTGCATCACTTGGATCTTTAGAACGCCACCAGAAGAGCAAAGGTACATTCTTTCAATTTCTTATTTACATATTTGATGATTTTGTGATGATATTTAAGAGCATCATTTAAAAAATACTAACCTGTTACTCAAATTATTTCAGAAATGTAGGATAGTTTAGGTTACATCTGCTGTGTTTAGTGTTAATAACTGAATTTGCTGAATTAAAAAAAAAACATTTAAATAAGTTACTTAAGATGAATCAAAACTCATTTGGAACACACACAAAAAGATAAATGTGAAAAGTTACAACAAGCAAATGGCCCCCCATTGGGTGGAATGGCTCATATGTGCATCAGATTTCACCAATCCTCAAAAAAAATTTTTATATATGTTTTTATGCAGTCGCAAGAGATTTTCTTTACACCATGCAGGTGGAGTTTTGGTCTTGAGTTATTAAAGAAAATTAGGGATTGGTTTGATGTCATAATTTATCTCACTTCCACAGTCTATAGAGTCTAGAGACTACAGAGACGTTTTATTAAAAAACATTCTATAAAAAGTCAATGATGTGATTTTTTTGTTGTTTGTAAATGTAATGTGTGGCCTAATGTCCTCTAAAATGAATGGAGACACACCAGCTTCATTCAATGTAATTTAATCCAGAGCAGTATTGCTTTCAAAGCCTTTCCCGCACTGAGGTCATCACGCTGGATTAACTCGGATGTAAAGAAAACCTTGCATATTAAACATAAACGGCTGATCTTCATTTTTCTTTTTGACGCAAATGTTTGATCGTGATTCATTCATACTATCTGTGGAGCAGCCAGTGCCTAAATATTTCATTGGATTTCAAGAGTTTGACTTTTATTATTTATGGAGAGATGTGTTCTGCATACTTCTGTGTAAAACCTATCGTAAAATAAATATTGCCTCACTGCTGTAATGAACATTAAGCTTTAATGTCAGCAAGATCTAATACAAAACATGATACAGATACCACAGAGAGTGGATGCTCCTCCAAGAACATTAATGTGTGCTTTTCCTAGAAGACAACAACGTGTGTTAAGACAGAGGAGAGTGCATTTAATATTGATCATGGAGTAAATCTGAACAAGGCGCTGCTGTACTAAAGATTATTTATGCAGCAAAGGCAGAAGTTCAGCTCAGGCCATTGGCTTCTTTCCAAAGTCAGAACTCATTATAAATCAAAGAAATAATTATGATTGTACTGGGAATTTATTAATTTCTTCATTCATCTTGCAAACTTTATATAAAAGGGCTAACTTTTCCATCGTTGTAGTGAAACTGTAACACCTCTATTATAAAATATAGCAGATCTCTTTTTTTCTAAAATGAAATGTCCTGGTTAGCACAAATTTGTTATTTTCATTCATTCATTCATTTTCATTCCCGCTTATTCCCTTTCGGGGTCGCGGGGGTCTGCCGGTGCCTATCTCCGGCACACATTGGGCGAGAGGCAGGGGTACACCCTGGACAGTTCGCCAGTCCATCACAGGGCAACATTCACACACACACATGCACACCTAAGGGGAATTTAGATTATTCAATTAACCTAACCGCATGTTTTTTGGGGATTGTGGGGGAAACCGGAGTACCCGGAGGAAACCCACGCAAGCACAGGGAGAACATGCAAACTCCTTCCAGGAAGGTCACCGGCGAGCCTCGAACCGACAACCTTCTACCTGGAAGGCCACAGTGCCACCCACTGCCCCAGAATTTTGGAAACCTTTATCCATCAACTTTTAGAATGGAAGTCAGATGTTATCTATTGCATTTAAAAATTTCAGAATCAATAAAGTCCAAATCATTTTGTTTTAAAAGTCATCATAAACTCAGTTTGTTCAATTTTACATAGTCAAAAAAAACAGTCATTATTGCATATTTCTGAAATTTTTTCTAATCTTTAACATTATACTTTATGTTGATTGGATCTCTCAAAAATAAATCTTATCTAACCAATGGGCGGCACGGTGGATAGCACTGTGGCCTTCCAGTTAGAAGGTTGTCAGTTCGAGGCTTACTGGTAACCTTGCTGGAAGGAGTTTGCATGTTCTCCCCATGCTGGTTTCTTCCAGGTACTCCGGTTTCCCCCACAATCCCAAAAACATGCGGTTAGGGTAATTCCCCTTAGGTGTGAATGTGTGAGTGAATGTTGCCCTGCGATGGACTGGCGACCTGTCCAGGGTGTACCCCCGCCTCTCGCCCTTTGTGAGCTGGAAGTAGGCAACGGAATAAACGGGTTGAAAAATGAACAAATGAATGAATTATCTAATCAAATAAAACAAACAAAAATGATGCCATTTATAGCAGATATGTTGTTTGTTTTGCTCGAAAGAATACAATAACGTTTATTCAAATACCTTTTTAAGATCTGTAAGTTTTCACCTGAAAATGCTTCTCTGTCTAGTGTCAGATTATAAAACACCTCTCGTTGGAAACTTTTCTTTTTCATGGGTTTACATACTGAATACCAAAATCTTGTACATTCAAAATAAATACATTTAAATATATTACAATTCTTCACTAGATTGTCCCCAACGAGTGTCTTCCAGAAAGTTGAAGGGAGAGGAGGAGGGGGGAAGAGCTTGCTTCATGTCTACTGGTGTGGATAATTGAATGTTGGAACGTTCGTTCTGTCCTGTCTTTGTTGTTCAATCAATACCCAGCTCCCACAGGAGCTAATCTGTATTAGCGGAATTAGCTGCACACAAACGCAGGAAGCCTGAGCTGCTCTGGACGCTCGTGTCAGCCAGATCTCCTCACTGAGTTTATAAAGGGTGCCAGCGAGGCTAACGATTAGCATGTTGATCGACAAAGCCAATGAAACGATAGTCCTAGCATTCACAATGTGAATAGAAGGTGAAATCTCCGTGGCACCTTTTGTAGGCATCTTGTACTTTCACAACAATCTGAGCATGACCCGCACATTTTACCTGAATTCTTGTTCGCATGTAGTTGTAAAATTGCAAATAAAAACAATTGCAAATATACTGTTAAACCTGCAATACACACACTGTATTTTGATGATTTTGACTAAACCAATAATTTTTTTAACAATTTGAAAAATTAAACCAAGCTTTACACAAATTACACAAATCTGGAATATCTCTCCATTTCTGCATTCATGTCAAGACAGTTATACACTATATATTGAATTAGATTCTATAAGATCTAACATAACATAATGTATACTCACCGGCCACTTTATTAACACCAATTCCTTATCAACCAATCAAATGGTGGCAACTCATTGCATTTAAGCATGTAGACATGGTCAAGCTGATCGGCTGCAGTTCAAACCGAGCATCAGAGTGGGGAGATTTTGAACGTGGCATGGTTGTTGGTGCCAAATGGAATGGTATTTCAGAAACTGCTGATCTGCTGATTCAGAGCACCTTCAGAGCACCTTTGGTATGTGGTGGGTCAGGAGATTTGCATCATAGATGTACTGCAGACAAATCCGAAGCACTTGTTGTCATGGCACTATGAAGCAAACTCTCAGATGAATGTTTCCAGTACCTCGTTGAATCTATGCCATGAAGTTCTGAAGCTAGACGGGAGCAACCTAGTACAAACAAAGTGTACTTAATAAAGTGACCGGTGATTGTATTTAGTGTTAATTGCTATTTGTTAGATATTCGAAGCATTGCAAATCTTGTCACAAACATTGTACAGAATGTAATTACAGTGCATCCCTATTTTCATTAGTTGTTTAAATGTATGTAATAACACAACAACATGTGGTATAGCTACATAACTTATGTTTCTTTGATAAAAAAAAGACCCATAGTTACAATTAAAATCAAAGTGGCTCTTCGTTAGATCTTCTTACCGTGGCAACTGAGTTAATTGAACTTTTTCCACCAATACTGATCCAATTTCACACTGGCATTACCTACTCACTCAAGCTCTACTGCATCATCAGCTCCACACACGCAATCGTCTGCTAGTGCCAGGAGCCTTCAGCTGATGCTCTGTGCCACACCAGCGCCATCAAAAGCTCAGCTCAATCACAACCAGCAAACCTCTCACCCGGGCACTGGCCTGCACATGTATCTCCACCTGGCACAATGTTCAGGTCAATCAGACCAATGCCACCTGCCATAAGATGCTTTATCTGCCATGCAGAATCCCCCCCGCCTCCTAAAAAAAAACATAAAAAACACATTTCCTTGAAATAATACCCTATATTTGCATAGTATACATAACCAACTATTCTAAATTAGGAATAATCAAATAATTACACTGGCCACATCTAACACCATCACTGGGTGTGACATGGAATAGGATTTTGAAAGTAGCCTTTTCAACTTCCCATTGAAGAAGAAATATTTATTTTACAATGAAACAGAATTTATGTTTTTAAACAATCTGTTGACTAACATTAAATAATGTAGCAATATGTTGGTTGTATTTGCAAATAGTTGTAAAAACTGTGCTGTTTAATTTTTAACAGTTTTATTACATTTGTTTTACATTTTTCACAGCAAGACAAAGACCACCAACAGTGTAACACATCATTATTTTAATCAATGAACTGTTCGCGGCACAGGATAAAGATCTGTCCATTATAGAACATTCACAACACACATGAGCAAAAAAAAAACACTTGTACACAACATAAAACAACCCAATAAACCGCATATAACAGTCCCCTTGGCAGCGGATGACATCACCGAGCAACTGTTCACCAACTTGTTTTGGTGCCGCCACTCATCATGCATGTTTATTCTATAATAAATTTAAAACAAAAGTGGTGCAGTTGTGATTATTTGTCACCAATGTGTTAAAATAGCAAGGCCTCCTTTCAAGTCAACACCAAATGGATCTGCTACTGGTCACATGATCTGTCACGATTCGAAGTAGACTTGAAACGCACTTGCTTTAATTTTTTTGTTACTTATTGTTTACTTTTTTAACTGTAAAAGTAAGAAATATCGGTATTTGCATTAAACAACCACATTCCCCACAGTTGCAGGGGAGTGCAGTAGGTGAGTGACTTCACTCAATGTTAGGCCCAAAAGTTTGTCCGAAATGTTTGTTTGGCTTCAGCATATTTCTTCCATTCGTTCAAAATAAAAATGAATATAAAATCACAGAAATATGAAAGCTGTACCAATAGCACACTATTCTTCATTAACCATGTTATATAAATGCTTATTTGAGCCTTAATAAGCATTGTTCTGGTTTAGAAGTGTTTGTTTTGGTGAGTTTACATATATTGGCCGCCAGAAATTGCCTTTCAGGGGGTAGTTTGAAATATTAAAGATCTTGAATGTGCAAACTCAGACAAGAAAGAGTGCAATGTTTCTCCATGGTAGTCTGCAGAGCACCGGGGTGGATTAACATTAGGGACAAGAGGCCTAACCCAGCTAATTAGAGGTGAAAGGGAGACAGTAATTAAATCTCAGAGGATGAAAGTCGAGGAGCCAGGATGGAAAAGTCACACACTCAGAGAGTGTTTTCCCAATGACTTACTCTCTTGTGAACTGTAAGCAGGAAACACGCCCATGCAGTTCACACAAAAACACAAGAAGTTGCTTGCTTCTGAAATACTTCTTTACCTAATTACAATTCAAGTGATGCAGAAGTCTTGTTTTCTTGTTGAAGAAAAGCCCAAAAGCACAATGTTTCCACCTTTGATGGAGGGGATGCCTTTTAGAGCTTTAAATCCAGATTGATTTTGGACACATTCGTCATTCATTAATAATTTGAATGTTTGTTCATTTGAGATGGACCTATACATGAATTTTCTTGTGCAAGGGGATTTCAGTATATTTACTAATAATTTTCATGGTCCCAGCTGCAATGAGGGCATTGACAGGATCCTTCTGTTTAGTTCCAGACAAATCTCACAAGATTAGAAACACAAGAATTAATTGTTTCAGCCTCAGTACCTCGTATAATATACAAGGACAATGCGATGGTCAATCTATGAAAGTTATAAATGACTTGAATGCCTCAGTCAATGTAAAACCAAAAGACTAGGCAGAAGTCTGACAGAGAATTGTCAGAGTGATCTTTGACCTGCGACTTCATGTGACTTGAGCCATCAGATTAGAGAGGTTAAATATGTGAGCTTTTTATATAACTCAATATGAAGCAAATTTACATGTTTTTGTATTAACATTTTTCAGAACTGCTATAAGAGTCCACCCTGTCATAATTTATATTAGGTAAATTTGTGGGTGGGGACATATGTGCAGAGATATTAGCATTAGAATTGCTGGAGAGTCCAGGGCATTATGTAGGTCTGTGGCCAAGACAACAACGTAGCAATAAAGACGGTTATTGGTAACACGGGGTAAACTTCAATGAACATCTTTCTTGAATGTTTCTCCGAATAATGGTTCAGCTCATTCACCGTGATATCTGTGGAGTTTCTGCAGAGGTGTTCTTTCAAGGTTGTTGGAAGCTACGCGGTATCGGCAGGTGAGTATCAATGCATACACCACCAGGAAAGGTGCGAGGGAAAGCACAGATAGGGTGCTAACAGAAGAGCTCATCCAAGCAGACTCACAGAGCAATCAAGGAGGAAAGCCAGCAAGGGAGTCCAAGAAGTTGGAGTATTTGTTGGGGAGTTTGACTACAGTGATTGGCTGATCAAGTAAGTATATGCAGGTGAGCTTGATCAGGGTTCTGAGTGGAATTGCGGGCTCTGACAATAATCTTGTCATTGGCATCATTAAACAACTCTTTGTTCTTGGTTAGGGTGGAGATGTTGGAATCTAAATGATTGCTTCGGTTAAAAAGTATTTGTGTACAGCTAACAAAAGTTTACCTCATTCAATAGAGGCTCCTAATACCATCTAGTTACCTGTAAAAGACACCTAAGTGCAAACGTCAGTGCTTTACTCTTATAATTGCACATTTATTTGTAATTAATACTTTTTTCAGAATGTTTTACTCTCTTAACTTAAGTATAAATGGCTGTGTATCAGTGTATAATTCTACAAAGGTCAACTGTCTCCCGTATAATTAATGTGAGCATTTATTTAAAAAAAAAGTATTTAAAACATTTTATATTGTTGTTTTATTATTATTTTAAAAAGAAAGCACGCTAATTGTATGTATTGAAATTTTACAAGAATAGAAAAAATTAGAAAAGCTCATAAAAATAACTACAGCTATAGCTAACATGGATATTATTGTGAACAGAAATATTCCAAGAGTGACAGATGTGTGTCTGTGCGTGCCTGTGTGTCCTGACAGCAGCTGACCAGAGCTTCTCATGTCCATGTCAGATCTGATTTATTTATGCCAGTGGTGTATTCGGGGAGGGTACACACACTTGCCAGGTTTTCTCCTCAGAGATGGTTCCATTGCTTAAAGCTCAAGCACGCTCACCTGAATCTCACCCTAACAGAGCATTCAAAACATTGTGATCCCTAGACTGAGCTCTCAATGACTCCGGTATCCTCAAATGAGCTGCATATCAAACTCACAGCACAAGGCAGATTACCTGGCAATATCCTACATGAGGCTCTGGTCCTCTGTGCTAAGTACACTCATACACACAGCTTCAGGGATTTAAAAGCAGATTGTCCAAAAAAAAACAAAAAAAAAACGATATGATGTCATGGTCATGAATGTAACCGCTAAGATTTTCTCAAAAACAAAAGACAATTGTAAGCATGGTTATGAAATATACAATCAAATGTATGACACCTATATTCCAATTTATTCCAGCTTAAATAAAAAATACAAAAAAATGGTCAGACATCTTGATTAGCAGTCCTTTGCAAAATCCAACTAAATATCCAACACTTTATTTGCATAAGGGTTGAGATATTTTGTGTAGCTACGCAACGCATATACCTTTTTTCCCCAAAAAACTGATTTATTAAGGATAAATTTAAACGAGGCACTACTTTGACTACAGTCAGTAAGGGCTTAAAAAGGCTGAGAGGGAACAGAACGTTTATGGAGTCAGTCCAGAGGTCAAGCCAACAGTGCCACCTCGGAAAGG
Source organism: Danionella cerebrum (assembly GCA_007224835.1). Classification (NCBI taxonomy): domain Eukaryota; kingdom Metazoa; phylum Chordata; class Actinopteri; order Cypriniformes; family Danionidae; genus Danionella; species Danionella cerebrum. The sequence goes on from SRMA01025727.1 coordinate 23,162, forward strand.
TTGGCATGCTGGTATTTAACATTTATGATGACACTGAGCCAGAAACCAAGATCAAGAGTGCACATGCACAGTATACAACCGATATAAATAACACCAGGACGACATGAGAATCATGACAAGAGGAATATCCAGCGTCGTATGAGTACGTCCTAATCCCTTCTCGCCTGTTCCCATCTTTTCTGCCAATATCAGATTGCAGTGTGAAATGAATTGTACAAGCAAAACAATGCAGCCTGCTGGTTTTATAGCATAATATTAGAAATGTTATATTGATTGATTCTGTCATCTGACGCAAAAGCAAGCCAATTATTTATGGCAAACGTAAAAAAAAAGGATAAAATATAATTGAGGTTTTATGTAAAGAATCCATGGAAACTTAAATTTGGTATACAGGGCACTCAATTTATGTCGGACACAATAGTCATTCCACTTCAGAATTTAGCAGGGATTCCAGTGTAGTGAAGGATTATGTACAAAGCCAGGGACTTCCCAGGATTAATATGTTTGTCAATACCTTTGACTTAGATAAGTAACTAATACAATTTTATAACAAATTTATTCCTGAAACAATAAAATTCCAAACGTTTCACAGTTATGTGTCATAAATAATTGTTTTTGGGTCATATTTATATGCAGTGCCAACAAATCCACCCTCTTTCCAGAAAAGGCCCAGCACAGTGTCGGAAAACTGGTATATAGCCAGTATAGTATATATTAACAGCTGCAGGCACAGTGTCGGAAAACTGGTATATAGCCAGTATAGTATATATTAACAGCTGCAGGCACAGTGTCGGAAAACTGGTATATAGCCAGTATAGTATATATTAACAGCTGCAGGCACAGTGTCGGAAAACTGGTATATAGCCAGTATAGTATATATTAACAGCTGCAGGCACAGTGTCGGAAAACTGGTATATAGCCAGTATAGTATATATTAACAGCTGCAGGCACAGTGTCGGAAAACTGGTATATAGCCAGTATAGTATATATTAACAGCTGCAGGCACAGTGTCGGAAAACTGGTATATAGCCAGTATAGTATATATTAACAGCTGCAGGCACAGTGTCGGAAAACTGGTATATAGCCAGTATAGTATATATTAACAGCTGCAGGCACAGTGTCGGAAAACTGGTATATAGCCAGTATAGTATATATGAACAGCTGCAGGCACAGCTTATATTCTGCCTGGACCAACGTCAGGAAATAGCCACATGCCCAGTTCATTCTGGGAGTGGCGATGTGAAGGGTAATATGTAGACTATTGCTTTAACTCGTTTTGAATGACTATGATCACCCAAGGTCTGGTCATAAAACAATTCTGCATGCTCACCAGAACACCACAGCCAAAAATAAAAGGAGCGAGTATATATATATAGGATATATATATAGCCTGAGGATGCGTGATGCTGTAGCTTTGTATTTTAGATCAGTGGTCCCCAATTTTTTTGTACCACAGATCCATCAACTGTAGCAGTTTTTTTTTAAACAGGTCGGCCCAGTACAAAAAAATAAAAGAGAATTTACCATGACACTGAGTCAGAGAGGCCTGGACTTGTTTTTACCAGTTTTTCTAAAGGCAGAGCTGCTGCAAAATGAAAGTTTCAGTCCCGCAGTTTGGGCTTTCCTTTTGGAAGCATTAGCCAGGATGGCTCCACCACTCCTGGATTCTTGTCCATTTCCCACTCTGGCCCTGGGTTCCAATTCAGATGTCCGAGTGAAGGTGGGTCCACGTTCATTCCTGAGATCTGCTTGGGCTCTTGCTTTGCTCCAATGTTTTCAGCTCCTTTCCGAGAATAGGTTTCCACCCATCTCCTCGCACATAGTCATGATCCATTCCTTCAAATGCAACTGGAGTTTCTGCTGAGTGGCCTGTAAGCTACTTTGGCTCCACCTACCACTGGCATAGACTCTGCTCCACTTTATTCCTTCAACCCTAGGGACCCATCTCAACCTCTTTCAGCCTCACCACCTCTGTCATCCCTGTACCTTCACTTCCAAACTGGCCTCAGCCTCAGGCTGTGGTGGCCCACTGTCCATCCTGTTCCAGCTCAGAATATTTGTGCTAATAGAGTACAATTTTTGTTTGCGGTGAACCACCCATGCTGTCATAATTTTGGAATCACATATTTAGCATTCATGGACTTTCCAAAATGAACTGATAAATCCTCATAATCAAGGCAAATGGATTAGTGGAAGCAGAAATCACAGGCTCGCTGAATACTGAAATATCTTGTGATTGATTGCAACCCTGTGATGATCCATGCAATCCATGGTTGCTCTTCTCCCTGTGAGGTCACATTACACAGTTGAAATGACCAGGGCTCGTGGACCCTTTTTGCACTGGCTGTGTCTAATGTGGTCTGCTGTTGGAGACTGAATTGCCCTCTGGAGAATGACTGCAGTATAGATCATAAACTCTGCCCGCCTTCCCATTTAAGAAAAAAGCCCTACTTGGAAAATGTTTTCTATAGTGATATGCATATCTATGTTGTTTACATATATACAGATGTTATATAAATACATATAGATGTTAGTTTCATTATGCATAGTTGTTGTTTTACACGATGTGTTGTGTTGATACTACGATGACTAATTGCTTGTTAAAAAATACCGAATAGAGAAAGCTTTGACACATTTCATTGTAAAATTGTATTTATAATCAAAATATTGTTAAAAAAATATCTAAAATAAGCCCTAGTTTGTAGGGCAGACAATGACAGCAGTTTTTAGGTCTTTGGAATTAGACAAAGTAGTACCTTTTAATTAACGAAACACACATTAAAGTAGTCAGCCAGCTTCAGTCAACTTCATATTATACTAAACGACAGATCCATTGAATATAATTTAAAGTACATTTACTATATACAAAATATAATAAAAAGACATTACCCTTAAGAAAATGAATTAATTATAAAATTTCTAATTTTTATGGCTAATATGTAGAAATAAATGCAATAGTAATTTATCATATTGGTGCCCAATAAGCTGAATTAATAAATCAATTCAATACCACTATTGAAATATAATCCCAAAAAATATTAACGTATTTACTTTTGTCAAGGTTTCAAGGGTGGATTCTACTGTTTGTTTTTAGAATATTTTTTCTTACATCACCATATGCTAGGAATAATCAGGCTGAAATTCGCATGAAACTAATTCTCCAATCTGGCCTTTGATTATCCGCCAAGCACACTCCACACCCCCCACAACACACCTCCACCCGATAAACACAAACATACACACAGATACCCACCCTGCTGTTACCCCTTCACTTTCACTTCAGCAACACAGTCAAACACTTGCTGTACTTTCCCTCTTCTCTTCTTCTTGCCAAACCTTCCCCATTCATTTGTTTGGATGGCCTCCACCCCAAGGAAGCTTAGCCACACTAACTGCTTCATTCATATAAATGACATCATTAAATCCTCTCCTCTCCATTGGACGAATTAATCCCACTCATTCTCTCCCTGACTGGCTTCTTTAAGAGGCAGTCCTGAGGGGGGTTGAAGAATGGACTGTCTCCTATTATGGACTCTTGGACACACCACTTGACTATCCAAATAACTAGCTGACACTCTCATCTCTATCAGTGATTATTGGCTGACATTCTCGACCTCATCAATGATGACTGGCTGACACTCTTATCTCTAATATTCATTATTAGCTTACTCTCTCTCAGTTCACATTTGGAGAAATCAAGACAATTACTGGCACTGATTTCAGGCTAGAGAATAGACTGGTGTGTCAATGGGTGGATGGATGGAAAGGTGATGGGACAATTCAATAATTGAATTGTCCCATTCACATTTGGAGAAATCAAGACAATTACTGGCACTGATTTCAGGCTAGAGAATAGACTGGTGTATCAATGGGTGGATGGATGGAAAGGTGATGGGACAATTCAATAATTGAATTGTCCCATTCACATTTGGAGAAATCAAGACAATTACTGGCACTGATTTCAGGCTAGAGAATAGACTGGTGTATCAATGGGTGGATGGATGGAAAGGTGATGGGACAATTCAATAATTGAATGATAAACAGATAATTCAAGAACTGGATGGATGGATATATTCAAAATTGTTCATGCAAGAATCCTAGTACTTTAGGAATTTACCAGCGAGAGCATGTTTTGAAGATCATGTGTTTGTGCGTGTGGGAGAGCTACAGAGAGAGAGAGAGAGACTTCAGTAAACCTGGGCTTTGCGTGACAGAGCTGATGGGATTGTGACTGGCTGGACGAGTATAAGCTTCAAGAGCTCCAGGCCAAATTGGGACACTAGAGTGTTCACAAACCTGTACCTACATGATGGCCGAAGCTTACTGTATCTGGACTGACCACTCTCTCAGCTTAAATTGGTCATGAACTGCATTTGTTTTGATATTGTACTGTTCAAGGAAGCCCAGTAATACAGATATCACCATTTAAATAAAAAAGAATTTGGGAAAAAATGGCAGGTTATTTTGGCATTATTCTACTCCTCTTCAGAACCACAGGTTTGAGTAGGCATGCAACTTGATTTTCAGAAGCAGTAAGGCATTGCTCTCTTATTGGTCAATTTCAGCATTTTCAAGTAGGGCTCTGCTACAAATCTATGACAGCCCTGTCTGAACCAGTTCTACTAGTTAGATCTAGTAAAAAATCTGAGTTGATGCAATGGCTGGTGAGATTTTCTAGTATTAGCTAATGTGTGGTATACGGTAATTATATTGTAATTTACTCACAATAGAGTTGGAGGACAGTGATGAGCTTTGTTAACAGGAACAGATTCAACCAGGTTAAATAGCAGGTTTTAAACACAACTCTGTAGGAATGGGAACAACACAGGAAACTAGACCAAACTAGAAACTCCAAGATCGTGTAGTCTAGATGAGCGTAGGAGGGGTGACTTGTCGGGGTGAGACTCTGTAAAAGGAACTTAAAAGTGATTGATGAAGGTACATCGTTGGGGGTAAGAGAAGAGTGTTTACTCTAGGCAGACTATGAAGGTTAGTTTTTGTGTCAAGCTAGTGAACCATAAGCTAGACGAGGTAGGAGTTAACCCTTTAAGGCCTATGGGAGTGCTGGCGGTCCCATTTGCATATAAATTTTTAAATGCAGAAGGTGTTAAACTTATATATTAAGTATGAAACATGCTTCATAGAGCCTTTTGTTTCCACGAGCCTTTTGTTTTGTTTCTAGGAGTGCAGAAAACCAGTAAAAAGTCCCAAAAAACCCATCAACAGCCTACGCAATAAAAACGGTATAATCCGAACAGTGGGTGTTAACAGCACTTCCGACAAAGGATATTTCCTCATAACGTTGTAACTGTGATAAATTCCTGCAATATTACCCACGAATCATGATGTTACATCAACTTTTACCGCAAAGAAAATTGGTATCTATGTCTCTCCTAAGCATTCCATAACATACATTGCCATTTGTAAGGGGGCATCAGGCTGAAAATTTTTGTAATTTCTAATAATTCAGTGATTGCTTTATTTCAGAAGCAGCATTTTCATGTATTCGGTACGAATTTGTGCAAATGCTCTACACAGTTTAAAGTATATTGCTAATATGCTGAGCATAGCACATAGAAACAAAGCCTGTAATCTGCTAAATCAATAGAAAAGACACAACTGGTCCTGGCCCGTGGTGTAGTGGATGGTGCGCAGGACATGTAAGCGCGGTTGCACAGGGCGACGCAGGTTCAAATCCTGACACTGTCATCTTTCCCATCCCACCCCATTCTCTCTCCGCCTTTCTTCCTGTCTCCCTCTACTATCCTGTCTGTTCCAAATGAAAAAAAAAACAATAAAAATATTTAAAAAAAAAAAGAAATGACAACTGGTAATGATTCCACAGATACACAAGCAACTCCATCTCCATGCACACAATTTTTCAAGTTTACTCATGTACCTGCAAAAGAGCTCATACACACCGATCTGCCAATCCAGCTTCTGATTGGCTTAAAGCAGGAAGTGCAGGGAGTATTATTTGTGCTTTTCAGAAGCTGATCTGTCAGCATGCTGTCACTGATAGAGTGTGACGGTTCTAGCCCTCCAGCACCAGAGGAATTTCTAATACTAATGCTATGCTGCTGTTACATACAGCACTAGAAAAAGATGAGGGCAACGCTGACAGCAATTGAAATATACATAAAAAATCTTAACAAATGTTCCTTCTAAACTCCCATCCAGGACATCTCAGGTAGCCAAATATACAGTTTCCAAAAAAAGAACCAACATCGTATTTTATTTTATTGCAAATAAAGGGTGTGTGTTCAGTCTCAGAAAACTGCTGTCTTTTCTACGAGGGGGTAACTCGTCTGTGAGGCCCCAGGCCACAGTTAACCAATTCCGTTTCTCATTAAACATTAAAATAAACTAATTAATGATTAATCGAGTTGCATATATTTGTTAGAACTCTGTGTGCTCTGTCTGTCTCCACCCTGTTGATAGTCCTGTGAACTCCCTTGTCAATCCCGAGGACCTTGTGAATATATTCTCCTTGTTTCCAGTGTTTCATTGTCAAATATTGTTTAGTGTTGTATTGTGTTTCCATGTTTGGTTGTACTTTTCTAACCTGGGTTTTGTGTGGTTTAAACAGCTCGTTGTTATGTTCTTAACTCACCTTGACCATGTCTACAAGGCACTAAGTTGCTGCCATGCAATTGGCCAATTAGAAATTTGCATTTATGAGCTGTTGGATAGGTGTACCTAATAAAGTGGTGTTATGACATTAGAATTAAAACAGGTCAAAAAAGTGAAAGCTCTTTTATCGCCAGCAGAAAAATAAAACATTAGTCTCATTGAAGCTAAGAAGCACTTTATGCTTCCCAGATGTGTTTAAGTTCAATCAAGTACTATAATTACTATGTACAGTCTAGAATCATCTCAGATTAATTCATGAATGGAGGAAAGTTCTCAACAATGGGCCAAACACAGACTCACCTGTAGCTGAAAACCAGTGGATGAGCTGGTTCTCACGCTGATTTCTCTCTCTATCCCACACACAGACACTCATAGGGAGATAAACCAGCCCAAGTGAGCACTTTCTGAGAGAATGGAAATTAAAGCCGCTCTATTATTTCAGAATTAAAATCTATAGCTGTAGTTCCTTGTGCACAGAAACATGTTGGAAAAAGTGATTTAAATATAAATTGTGAATGAACAAAGAAAACCATGAAAGACCAGTTCCTTGTTCTCTTAAGAATATTATCTCATTAACTTTTTCATTCATTCCTTTTCCAACTCCAATTATTCCCTGTTTGGGGGAATGGTTGTTTAAGAAACCAGAGTACCCGGAGGAAACCTACACAAGCATGGGGAGAACATGCAAACTCCTTCCAAGAAGATCACCAGCAAGCCTCAAAACCGACAACCTTCTAACTGCAAGGCCACAGTGCTTCCCACTGAGCCACCGTGCCACCCACATCTCATTTACTTGTAATTTAGAAATATATACTCTACAGAATGTGTTGTTCCATCTGAAATGATTGGCAAACATGTTAAAAGAAGCCATTTATTGCACAAACATCTGTTGTGCCTGAAATGGATCATCCTCATGCTCACATGAATTAAAATGTGAATGTGAGGCAGAAAATGTTTGCTTGCTTCAATTGAATAAAGCTGAAAGGAGCAGTTTGTTAAGTGCAATGTATTTAAAATTTATGTCAATGTTTATTGAAGATTGATGTGACAATTTGTGAAGTGATACAAATGTACTTGCTTTAAAGCTGATTTACTGTGAAGTTTCTTCTGGTTTGAATGAAAACAATGCATGCAGAGGTAGCGCCTTTACAATTTAAACATGGATATTTCCAAATTTCGGACACTTTCCTGAAGCACTTGCCATATTATTCGTCATCAGTGTTTGTGACACAAGGGTTGGAGAAACATGTGTATTTTTGTTTTTATATAATATTAAAGCACAGAACTAGAATAAAAACAGCATTTTTTTTCCTAATCTACATTTACATTTATGTATTTAGCAGATGCTTTTATCCAAAGCGACTTACATTGGGAAATCTCTCTCTATTGCTGGGAGAACTTTTTAATCATTACATTAGTCTTAAAGTTAATGCTAATACTAAATTGTGTTAACCCATTTCACTAAAAATATGATGTCCATGTTTTTTTATGACCTCCATCACCCCAACACCCCACACCTGGTTGCTTAATTGTACCGCCTCAAATACTACCTTCATCAGGCGCAAATAACAAAGAAATAATGTCTTTGAAGAAATAATAAAGACTTACAGTATTTTTAGCTCTGTTACTGATATTTGGTCTGTGTTAAATCTTTGAAAATTGGTTTAATGATTGTCTTCCGCTTACTCTGTGAATGCATTCACACTCACTGTCTACATGGCAACAATCTACATTACAACAAAATTGCATGGCAATCCAGCATTTCTTTAAATCCTCTCTGCAGATGGTGTTTCCCAGTTCTTCATTGGCTGGTGGAGGAACAGCCAAACGATAGCAATAGTTTTATTACTCTTATTTATTTATTGCGTTTCAAACTAATCAAGCTCCAGCTATTTATAATCTACTGTAAAGAATGGCAGGGCTAGAGATTCATCATCTAGAGACTACTCTGAGTGGTGGGAAAAGGCTAACTCACAGCTGATACCAATGAGGATCAGCCATTTAAAATCCTCTGTGGAGTAAGTGGAAAGGAGAGAAGCCCAGGTCAACACCATCACTGGGAGATAGAAGAGAAGTTATAGACAGTGCCCCTGATGGTGAGTCACTAGGGGTTTAGCTGGATACCTGCTCCCTGGGGAAAATGCCGAGAGCCATGCCATCCATGGACAGAGGACATGATTGGACATCAAAATCGGGCAAATAATCTCGACCACCTAAGGGGATTTGAGGATCCAGCACTTTCAGCTTCATACCTTTGTCCTGGTCACTTACCTCTTGTTTTGTATCATGTGGACAAAGTGTGACCTTACATTCTGTTTGAATCCAGTCTCACCATATGTGATAAAAAAAAACACCACCAGGGTTTGGGAACTTGTTTCATGACTTATATGCGTGTACGATACACTCACATTCCGAATTTTCTTTAAGACCTTTAGGGATATTATTGGGTGGGAGATAGGAATCTCAGAATCTACAAACCCATTAATTGAAATGGATTGTCATTCCATCATCAAGCAACACACTGTCCCACAGAATCCTGGACAATATCATCTACCCATCCGGCATGCTTGCCTTTGGGCTTTTCACATGATCACCTGTTCAATTTCAAATGATGAACCCTCTAGCTAAACGTGTTCAACGTGAGAGAGCTAATGTTGCAGCACATTAGTATGAAAACAGAAACTCGAGTTTTTCTGATGAAAAGTACTTTTTCTTTCAAAACGTCATGGCTGACCCCACATCAGTAGTTTGAGCTTAAAGTATTGACACACTATCCACGAGCGAGGACTATGAACCCTTGTGTATTGTCGTGCGCTTGCTGCTATTTATTGATTGGATTTAGGTTCATGGGACTTCAAGCAAGACAAGTTCTGGACTGGTCAAGCTTAGCAGAGTGCTAGCAAGACCTCAGCATAGCAAAAGTCTGAGGGGCAAGTCTGAATCTTGACCTGCCCCCTTTTTATTAGATTTTTTTCCCTCTTGTAAGCCATGGGCACTGTGTCTGCACGCTTCATTCTCTTACTCATCGCAGACTGAGTCTTAATGGGATTTCCAGCTCACCAGAACACACCTGTTCGTCAGACACATTACCCCCGCCTCCTCCCAAAAATATTGATCGGACCACCAAGCCGCACCACCATTCATCAGGCGCCTCGTGATGCTCCAGCGGCTTCACACACACATGCACAGAAAAACACATAAATGAACACACCTGGGTATGTTTTACCTCCAGCCGCCAATCACACAAAAGCAAGGATCAGGGTGGCTGTGAAGGATTGAAGGGAGAGAAGAGGGGTGCCTATGGGGATGTAATCGAGGAGTAAGTGAGTGTGTCTAGGAATGTGCGTTTGTGTGTATGTACACACTGGTGATTGCACTGCACAGGCTTGGCATCATGAATGAATGGCCAGCACTGCTCATAAATGTTTTCCGTGTTATTACTATCATTTAAATATATAAACATAAAGACAGATGTCCAAATGCTTTTTTTTCAGTAAAAAGGATTCCTGTGAATTAGAAACTTAAATCTCATGTTCTTCTATTCAATCTAAAACTGGGCAGGTCTTCTTCCCCAAGATTTTATGAAAAGTATTAGTTCGGGGTAAAATCTGCCATAACTCTATTTTGATGAATTTATTTTCTTTTGCACAAAATTGGCTGGAGAACAGTCACATTTTTTTCTGTTAAAAACTTTCATAAAACATACAAACCTAAACATTTCAAATCCAGGTTTTAATATGTAAAGATTTATTTTAACATTAGTTTATTTTTCCACAAAATGTGATAATTACATGGCCTTTTTACCCCCACAAAACTATATATAAACAATATAAATGCAAGACTTTTGTAATTGCTCCCATTTTTTATGGTATGAACTCAAAGATCTGTAACATTTTCCACATACACAAAATAACCATTTTTCTGAAATATTGATCCATCCCACCAATGGGTCATATCAAGATGCTGATTAGACAGCATGATTATTGCCACAAGAAAAGGCCACTCTGAAATGGACAGTTTTGTTCTCCAAGCTTCTTGGAGAAGTGCCCACTATCACAGATATAGACAAATTTGTGAACAATATTTCAGAGAATACTTTGTGTGTGTTGAAAATGTTTCAGATCTTTAAGTTCATAGGCATTAATATAAAAGTATATTTGATTTTTTTTTTTTTTATAAAACTATTCAAAATACAATAACAAACAACATTGATGTTGAATCAAATGGCCGGCTCCAAAAATAGATCGTTAAACAGTGGCAGAACCCACACTCAGATATTAGATTCACTACTCCAAAGTGCGGAGTTATCCACTGCCTGGTTACGTGAACCCACAATACCTCCTTTCACCAGCTGTGAATTTTGGACTCCACTGGACTTTATTGATTGTGAAAAAGAGCTGGAAAATGGCAGAATCTCTTTCGTCTTTGTGGAACGATTATGAGATTATTCAAAACTTTTGCCGGCATTTTCCACCTCCTCAGCATCTCATCTTCTTTTGCACTGTGCTTTGTTTACTGGAGTTATGGCGTTTTGTGAAAAAAATCAACTGGCGCTTATTGCGGTTTTGACAAAAATGGACAAACCAGGACTGCCTTCATCTTCTAACCCGCTTATTACCTTTTGGTATCACAGGGATCTGCTGGTGCAGATCTCCAGCACACATCGGGTGAGAGGCGGCATACAGGTCGCCAGTCCATGAACACACACATTCACTCACGCATTCACACCTAAGGGGAACTTAGATTGTTCAATGCAAGTAAACCAATGCAATCACAGGCAGAACATAAAGTCTCATTTAGATTTTAAAATACATCAACACTTTAGCATGGGCATCATTGAGAATCTGTTCACTTTGTCACAACCTTCAAGTGGATGATTTGTTTCCGTAATGAGCTAAAATGAACAAGGTACAAAAATACCATTAAACAATATACACACACACACAAACACCCTCCACACTTTTATAAAGCTTGCTTCTCCAATGATTGTGTACACAATGATATTCTAGAAACCCACAGTAGAATCCTTGCTCAAACTGCTCCAGCAAGGAAACTAGTTGATTCTCCATGATAGCATTGTGACAGCTGGCATCTTTTAAAGGCATTCTTTTTCAAAGTCACACCACTGTGACATGACACATGCCCTTCTGCCGCTATCAGTCACCTTAATGCCATGGCGACGACTCCTCTGCGATGTCATCATTACATGGCTCTTCAATTACCATGACCTCCACATACACACACACACGAACACGCAAGCGGACACACAGTTGCGCTCTGTTGCTGCAGAAGGTTAATTGAAACAGAATGCACAGCTAATTTCTTTTCTAATGTGAACGGCTGAGGGGTAATAAGTCAAAGAGACTTTACAAGTCTTCCTTCAAAGAGCATTGTGGAAAGGGATGAATGCTGCTTTGTTAGTTGGGCTGGGTGAAGATGTCAGGGAAATTTACTCAACATTCGATCGTCCCCAGCTGATTCCAAATCTCAAATTCCTTTCTTTGCTTTATGAAGAAATATAAGACAACATTTTCAAAAATATGGCAAAGAAACAAAAGCAGATAAAGAAAGGAAAATAGGGGAGAACTTTGCAAAGAGTAAACAATAACACTCACATTTAAGAGAGAAGAGTTGGTAAGACTGACAGGTTGGTGAATAGGGCACTCCTGTTCTCTGGAGCCTCAGGGCAGGTGGTGATTGCATGGGCAGATGTGTGTGCTTGAGAGTAAATGACCTCTGGTGAGCCCTCGGGGGTTCTAGAGGGTCATCTTAGCTTCAGTGGTTTCTTCTATCAAGATTGTGTGAGAGTAGTCATTGTTCAAATGTGTAGAAATGTAACACTTTTCCTGCACCTAAGTGATCATTTATGCTACAAAATGTTATCAAAGTCAGCAATAAAAAAATGCAAATAGCCAGCTTATGAATTATTTTGTTTATGAAGTTGTGTTACTGTGTTATTGTCCAGTGGTTATGGTAAGTGTTGAATGGATAATTTGATTAAATGCACTCCTTATTGGTACTCACTAAAGGTGTATAATAAAACATTTGCTTTGGTACTTTTACACAAAAATGTATTACAATGGCAAAGAAAAACGTCTTGGAAGTTTATTGTTTTGTGAATAAATTTGTGTGATCTGATCTTCATCTAATCCACTGTTTACACTGGCACTGACACAATTTAGATTTTTTTTTGTTGTTGTTGCTTTGATTGGATCTGATCTAATGATAGTGTGACCAGGAAATAAACTCCAAACATCCTGAAATACTATTAGTGATTTTTTTTTTACAATTTGGTTAAAGTACTCTCCTTTGATTTGTGTTGTGTACTGAGTGATTTATCTTGAGTGATGTCTGAAATAAGCCCACTCATGCTGGAAGTCAGTGAAAACACAAGGGAAAACCTTGGTAAGTAAGACTAAGTTATACCAAACTGGTTCATGCCGTATAAAATCCAGCAGAAAAGTAGCAATGTATGATGAGTAGCTTTAAAAAAAATTTAAGATTAAAAAAATGTATAATAATCTGGATGGATTTTCACTGCTTACGCGTAATTTTAAATTCTACACTAACATTAGATTAGTGACTGAAGTTATTATTTGTTTAATTCATGCACATAGCTATAGCTAACGTGAAGAATGTTAAGCTAGATTTAAACTATTTATTACAATTATTAATGTATTCAAACTACTCAATTTGGAGTTGAAGTAAATTATAATAATTGTGATTCCTCAGTGGCCAGTTCAAAGAATGTAAATTGGAATGTAAATATCGTGTTAATGTGACGGAGCAACATAGTGATTTCGTGGTCACTGCTGGTTCCAGTTTCAGTCTTGCTTGAGAGGAATTTTTATAAAAAATTTTTTTAGATTGATCAGGTAATTTTTCTGTGAATATGAATGTTTTGGAAGTGAATGAAAAGTGACGGTTTGCAAATAGCTTTCATTAAACTTCAGCTCTGTTGATTGATGTCATCGGTTTAACAGTTTAACATTCTGTTTTGACAACAAACAGAATCTGAATATTTGTGTTTGTATTTATCATTTTTACAGGGTTAATCTCACTGTCCACAAAGCTAATTAAATATCAATCCACAAACATGTATAATCCACTGAACAAATCCATCAAATATGTAATCATTATAACATTGACATGAAGCCTGCCATGGACTGACTAAAACAAATATTTTGTGTCTATTATATTTCTTTTTCACTTTTGTGCCAAAGGCTGTGGCTTTTCAAAGTACTTAGAGCTTTAAAAAAAAGCGCACACACTCTCACAGCTTATTGGTGCACCAGTAATACCCTTATAATATGATGTTATTGTTTGGCCAACATCACTGCAGTGGCCAATAATAGCACATTAAGAAAGAGAATAAACATAGTTGAATAATAAAACATTTTCAAGTCACATCAAGATCCCAGCCCTGCAGGAGGGCATTAGTACATTCTCTTTCATAAATGTGCTTATAAAAATCTGCTAAATGCTAAAAACATTGCTCAAAGTGATAGTTCACCTAAAAATGAACTGATTATTTACAAACTCTCATTGTGTTTAGAAGATAATAAGAGATACTGTATACAGAGAATACATTTTCACAAATAACATGAGCCAACAAAAAAGAAACTGAATTAAAATCGGGCAGAAAAAAAAGCTAATAACTTTTTAAAACCTTACATTTGAAAGAAGAAGTAGTCAATAGCTGGTTTGAGTCATTCGTACTTAATTAAAAACAGACGCTGTGATTGGCAAAGACAGCGGTGTGTGCAGAGACTTCTAAGGGTTAAACACAAAGTCTTTTTCATAAATTTTCATTGAATGAAACAATAAAAAAGTTTTTGACCTCTGCAACCTCATGAATCAATCAGTAGTTTGTTTGAACACAACTATCAAAAGTCAAACTCCAGTAAACACTGAAGGCCACAGCAAATAAACCAACAAGCAAAGAAGCAGTTGTTCGCTGAGCAGAGAATCATGGTTTGTGGAGACAAACTCTCTTATCACATGTCATTTTTGGCATCTTTGTATTGCATGAATCTTTTATTTAGAAAGAAGGTGAGAAGATGGAGGGGGTGGAAAGGAGGTACCATGACTGATAAAACAAAATTAAAATCGATTTATTGTTCTCTCATATCAAAGCGTCATTACAGAGAACAAATTATTGTAAAAGAGTGCAACAATGATATGGGGGTTAATTTATGTAAACATGACCGAAGTGTTAATTTCTGTGAAAAATTAAACAGTCCTGCAAATGTTTTATTTGATTTTTTTCTTTTATTACCCGGAACAATTTAATATCATTTTTACACAAATTGAATCTTAATTCAAATCAATTCGACTGGAGCACAGTGAATTCCAGTGTGATGCTGGGAAATGTGTCCTACGGTGAAATTTCTTTGCTAATCAGTATTCCACAGTTCAGTTGTGTTATAACAAAGTGGAAGTGATTTGGAATGACAACAACTCAGTGACCGTTAGCACAAAATAGCAGAGGAGGGTTAGTGGATGATCACCAACCAGTGCCAGGAGATAGGGTCATATTACACCTATTCTTCACGCCTTGCACTGGCTCCCAGTTTCTTTTAGAATTAAAAACTGCCCATCTTACTTGTGTGAGCCTTTAGCCAATCCCCATACCAACAGATTCCTACGATCAACCGGAAACAACTGCTGGTGATTCCAAGGTCTCGGTTCAAGAAGTTGGGTGGCTGGTTCTGTGCACTGGCGGTGCCTGATCTCTGGAATACACTGCCCGATGATCCTTGCTCTACCTCTACCTTAACTGTGTTTAAAACAAAACTAAAATCATAATTCTTCATTTTAACCATGTGTTTTTTCATATTATAATGTATTGTAATTTATAATGTAATGCATTGTACCACACTTTGGTTAGCCCAGGTGCTATTTAAATAAAGCATGACGAATTGATTAAATAGGCATCGATTTCCATCCTTTGTATGATCATCTTATTAGCTCCGGAGAGCTTCATGAAATCACTGTTTCCTTGGTCGATTAGCGGAAACTAAGCGACAAATCACCAAAGTGCAAACAAGGCATGACTCAAGGGTGTAAAGCACACCTCCACTGGGCTCTCAAGCAATGAACTGGTTGAAGGGTCATCTTTCTAGGAATCCATGTTAAAGCTGATTTGGTTGATGGGGGATTATGGTGGAAAGTTGCTTTTCAAGAGTGGGTCTCAGCCCATTTGTTCCAGTAAAAGTAACGCTGAATTCAAACACTTGCATCTGAAGACATATGAGTGAGTACTTTTGCCATTAAAGTGTAGCTGTGGTCACATTTGTGACAAAATTGTGACACTTTCTATAAATGTTATCAAAAACCCTTTTAGTTTAAAGTCCTGAGTCACCGAGGTTACAGGCGAAATCATTGTGGTGTTGCAGAGAAATGGTGAAAAAAATAAACCACTATAAAACCCACCTGGTTTTCCAAGAACACTCCGAAAGGTGATTTTACATGACCAATGTAAAGACTGCCAGGAAATCCACAGCCTTTAATAGCTAATACTGTGAAGAGGAGTTAATGGACAGCCCGTGTTTCAAAGAGCAAACAGTCTCGTGATACAAAACAATGGAGGAGTATGAATTTAAGTCACGCTTCTGAGGAAAATGCTATTAGTCTGGCCTTTCAACCGTGCATGAAATGAAAGCCCAAACTACAATCTGTGCTGGTGCAATGCATCGATTCACTGTACAGCTGATCTTTCTGACCATGTGGATTCATACACCAGAAATATTTACAATACAATGAAAAGTTGTAATCAACACATGCATGGGACATTCTTTAGTATTGAATCATCAGCAGGTGTTTTCCCTTAAAGCATAACAAAGGATTATTGATCAAAAATGGAAATATATTTTTAGATTTTTCTACCTGCATTTGAATAATTGAAAAATACAGCAGATAATTTGTTAAACCATGAAATTTTCACTTTTAAATGAATAGATCCAGTCCATTCAACCTGGATCGTGGGCTCTCCCATGGACACAACAATGCATCTATCACACCAGAAGATCGGCCACTGGTTTTGCTCAAACCTAGTGGAAAAGCAGGGCTCTAACAACAGGAATAAATCTTTATAATATGCTTATTAGCTATGTGTTTTTCTATTATCAATATTTAATGTATGCCATTTTTAAACAGGAAACTCCATGAACCAATGATATTTGATGTCAACATTGTTATCAACAACAGAGTTGTTTAAGTCACGAACACAACACTGCTGCTCGGTCACTCTCTCTTTCTCATCCAGGCTCGCATTTATCTTATTGAACATTGTGTATATTGCAAATAAAAGCATGAACTCATTAGGCATTTCATGCTTTAGTTGACTGTTGAAGACAAAACAGTATTTAAGGAATGTAGAGATATCAAACTATAGTCCCAAAACTAAGATCGACCATAAAATGGAAGCCACCATTATAACGCTTGCCAAATGGCTTTCAAAACATAGTTTCAAATACTTGTGTATTTTTTTACATATATATTCTAAACTTTCATTTGCACAAATGTATTCATATTACAAGAGTATATGGAGGCTTATTCTAACTGAAGCGTATTCTAACTGTTCAGTGAGACACTTTCGGCAACGTGTGAAGGATTTAAAACCAGAAACAAAAAGGTATTTAAACATTCACCATTTATCTACATATATATGCAATTGGACTTATAATTGGACTCTTCAAAACACCTCATGATGTGTTCAATCAGAAAAAAAAGAGTCAAATAAAAAAGAAACCTTTCAGCGTTAGTTAAAGATTAGAATTTGATACGTGTGCTGTTCCTTTAGGATATAAATATGTGTACCTATACATTTTACACATAATATGAATAAGTCACAGTATCTATGAAGAAACATGAGGCTGATGGGGGAGGGGAAGCACCTGATGTAATATTATCATCTCTAAAAGTTTCCCTCGACAGACCTCACTGATCCTCTGAAGACACACACACCCAGTCTGTTTTTTCCAGCCCATTCATGGTCTCAGCTAGCAGCAAGAGGGAAAGTGGCGCCTAAAGTGTGGGTGTGTGAGTGAGTGGAAACCAAGGTGGAAGCCGAGCATGTGACTGCCCTGCGCTGCAAATATGACCTCAGAGTCTCATTGGCAACATTCATGAGGACATGGCAGGAGCACAGTCATAGCATCATGGGATTGAAACATAATCTGAAGAGCAATGAAGTAGAGTGGCTCGCTGAACAAAATGCTTTTCCTGCTCATGATTTATTTTTGGTGTAGGGCTGGGTGGGTTGAGTGGTATTGCCCGAACATTCTATAATACAGAGGCTGTCTTTTCAAAAACACACAGCAAGAATACTACTAATTACATGGAAAGACGTCTGTGTCGTAAGCAAGATCTATATACAATATATGAGGAAATTATGAAGGATTAAGTTGAACATGACTAAGAGTAAACAATAATATAAATGTATAGTATTGACACTACCAATAAGAGCTCTGCAAAAAGTATACATCCGAGTAGATATTTTTAGACAGCGTGAACGGTGTTTTAACAGAAAATAGCGAAAATATCACATAATTTATTGGAGGTACATTAAAGCATAAAACACTAAAATATAGCACAAAGGGGTAAGGGTTACTGAAGAGCTCATATTGGCAAAACCCTATCTGAGGCTCAATGAACCCTTCCCCACAAAAACATTCGTATGATCAAATCTGAGCCAAACCAAGCAATTATATTTACCACCAAAAGGGCTATCAATTTAATAGTTTCTGTTAAACTTAAAAAATGCTGAATAAAAACAAAGATTCTTGTACAACACAGTGGAGTTACCCAGTGTCGAAAATGTGAAAACTGGCATCCTGAAACAGCACCACGTTTCTATCAACAAAAGACATACTTAACACAAAATGCAGATTTACGTCACAGTGACCTCAAGCCCAGTGCCCCTGGAAGTCTCGTCTGCAACAGGAGAGGCCGCTTTCAACGTGATCTCAACCTAGCTTACTCTGGGGTTGTAATACAATCCCACAGGTCACAGCTGGGGCATGACTTGGGCCCGTTGGGGTGTCTCGCGGTATGTTGCCATGGCCTCAAAGAACACATGTTTTTATATAGACAGGGGTTTGAGAGTGAGTGTGCACTTTTGAGCTGATGTGTCACGAAAACCTCCTAGATTGAACTGAGCTTTCATCGTTGTTAGGTGTGCCTGGAGAACTTAAAAAGCCTCAACACAAATGTTGTCACCTCCAGTTAGCTTGCATTCTCTCTCATGCTCTGTCTGCATGTGCACGTGTGAGTGTGTGGGGAGCTGTCATTCGTTCCAGGCTGTTCCCCATGGTCACTGGCTGTTTTAAGTGACAGGCCATCAGTGCTGAGGTCACTGGGTGAAATGAGAGGTGCAAGAGTGTTAGACTTCACAGAAAGCCACACAACGATCGGAAACCTTCACAAATGTGACATAAAACAGTTTTTTTTTTTGTTATATATATGGAGACGGGAGAGGTGATGTTTCATATAGTCCTCAAAGAAAACTTCTCTTAAATACAAGCCAGAAATACAGTAAACTATTGTCTTTTAACCCTTAGAAGAACCATTTTTTAGAGCTTTTTCTTACAACTTTACAATTGGCTTTAATAAATGAAGATTTAGTTTATATTTTTGTGATGGACTGGCGACCTGTCCAAGGGGTACCCCTGTCTCTCGGCCAATGTGTGCTGGAGATGAACCCTATGACCCCATTAATGATGAATGAATATTTTATATTTTTTCAAATATTAACATTATAAGTAGTACATTTCATAATTTTTACAGCAAAAAAAAAATTCTGCTGTTGCCTATTTTGAGTGCATTGGGCGAGAGGCAGGGGTACACCCTGGACAGGTCGCCAGTCCATCGCAAAGTTTTTATGTTTTATAACTAAAATCAAAAGAGTTTAGACAAAATAGTAATTCACAAATCTTCCCAAAAAAGCAAAGAAAAAGTTGAAAGATTAACAAAGAAACAGGCAAACCTTTCCTAAATCTTATGCACTTTTCTTTACATGTATCGTGCATTTTTTTGGCAGAACTTTTAAAAACACAAGCCATATCACAGGTTTTGTACTTTCAAGGGTTTTCCCTTCTTTTCAGCACTAGATGGCAATGGTAGTACCGATTTAGCCTTTGTAAAATGAAATTGAAAGACATTTTATGTGTCAATAATATCAAAGCGAATATGTTTTTGAATTCTACACATTATACTTCAATTCATAATTAAACAATAGCTGGGTTGTGTAATTCCTACTTAATTCAAAACAGCGGGTGTGAATGGCACACGCTCCGTTGCATGCAGAGATTTCTACAGGTTAAGTATTGTTGCCCGAAGTATAAGAAATGAAGTTACAAGTACATACAAGATTTCATGATCTCCAGATATCCCCATTGATAATTTGTTGAGCATCAGCAAAAAGGAGTGCGACAGAATCCCTCCTGACATATAAATCAATACTGGTTCACATTTTTGGCTAAAATAATCGTCTTTATTATATTATCTAATACATTTATTCATTTTGAAAAATGTTTTAATATGATTAAGATTTGTGGTAATATTTGCATTAGCAAGCTAGCCAATTCAGTTGTTTTCGTTATACTTGTTTCAACATAAAAATATGTTTAACCCTTAGAAGCCACTGCATGTGCCGGTGCACCAGTTATGACATATCATTTGGAAGGTAATTCGTTAAAATGTGACAAAATGTGCGATTGTCTTTCAGTTTCATGTAACAGAACTCAAATTGGAACAATACGTGCCATACGTAAAAAAAGGGATAACCCTTGAAAGAATAATACCTGTGATATGGTTTTTTATTAGTTGTGGCACAAAAACTGCCTGAAACAGTGAATAAGGTTTTGGAAAGGTTCACCTGGGTTTTTTATATGATTTTCCTTGTTTTGTCCTTGGTGTTGCTTTTTGATGGCATTTATGAATTTTTAACACTTTTAATATTTGCTATAAAACAGAAAAAAAAATTTCAGTAAAACATGACAAAATGTACTACTTGAAAATGTTTTTTTTGTGCAATTTCATGTTTGGTGTGGAACTGTTGTGTAATATTTGTTGTGTAAAATATTTGTAAAAAAAAAATTGTAAAAAAATGATATCAAGCATTACCACAAAAACTGTTTTAAAGGTAATTTATTAGAGAAAATTGTAAAGTAGTAAAAAATGCTCAAAAAGGCCCTAAACTTCTAAGACCATGGACTTAAACACCATATTTTTAACTCAAATACAAATTATAAATTGTGTACAGCCAAACAAAACGAATGAAAAACTGAAAAACACTGACTTGAATTTGTAATGTGAGATATATTCAGTGGTTGCTGTGGTCTTCCAAAAGGCATCGAGTTGAGTTTTTAAGTTGTTGTAAACGTACTTTAAAGGGTTTAGATAAATCATTCAAACAAAGACATAAACAAGCTTTAAAAATTGAAGAATTGAAAATCTAAGGTGAAGAAGGGCAGAATTACAAGATACCCTGCAGAGAACCGGATAACAAAACTGTGAGGAGTTTATTTGATAATCTTCAGTGTGCTAATAAATATAAGAAATCTGTCTTTTAGCATTTGGCAGGGACAAATGCATACTTAAAATTAGCTGTCAGACACAGTCATGCATTACAATTGCTCCCTGAGGGAATACAGGAGAGCCAGTCTGACCTTTGACCCAAGCACCACTCAGCCAATCAGTAAAGTGTGTCACTTCATATGCTGCATGCGTGTGATGTGAGTGTTCTGATAATGCTCTATAAGAGTCCTGACCTCATGGATGCTAATTTTAAGGCCACATGGATATTATGTTTTAAACAGGCTGCTATTGTGGCTTAAAAATTGCTATTCCAAAAAAAGTTCCTTGTGAATGACCTTTTCTTCAAGCAGTGATATATTTTTGCAATTAAATATGAACATACAATAAAACAATGTTTGCATGTTGGGAACAAAATGGCTACTATGTTCAAAAATGTATTTTCTGTCATCAGAAAAATAAAGAAATTTAAAAAAAACTAACAGGGTTTAAAAGATGAAAAAATCCTTCAAATATACTTTTACGAAGGCTTGTATGAAGGCTTTTTATTCCATGGGACACTATTTTCTGACGTTAATGATTCAGGTAACATTTAGGAAATGAAAAGAAAAACATAAATACATGTTGTTTGACAAAGCAGAGAACATTAAAAATATATTCTACCATTGTCCCACATCTTTAATTTGGTAACAGGGTTAGGGTTTGTTACCAATTGGAGTTTTGTTCCCTTCAATACGGAACAAAAACTCATAAAAGAACCTTTAGCTCCATAACTTTTCTGTTTTGAAGATTACAATAATGTTAGTTTCTAGCAGGTGTGTTACAAATGGCAGCTCAAATTATGAATCATCCACTGAAGGCAAACGCATAACTAAGGGAATGTACGATAACTAGCTGGCCATGTTTGTGCACATGGTAATTGAATATAAATACTAATGAAAACAGTGTATTTTTCTGTGACCACCTGAGCTAAGATAAAAAAAAAAGACCATTGTGTCTCATGATTCGTTTGAAATTCATGCAAACACAAATATCCAGATGGTTTATTTGGGCTGTGCATTCACAGTTGGTAGTGGTAGTGATTATAGACTTTATAGATTATAGACTCTCAAAAAGTTCACTTCATTGCCCTTGGCAGTCAAATGTGCATAAACCAGACAAAGCTTCTTTTATTATTACATCTGACCATGAGCTTGAAATCTAATGTCAGGAAGCTTTTGTATATATGCAGCTTTGATGATAGAGTCATAGTTTTTGTATAGCTTTGCCAGAGCTCTTTTGCCCTGTCTTATTGTAGAAATACGTATTGTTTATTGTGTATCATGTCTGTATAATGAATAAAGGATTCTGATTGGCTGGCAAGTATTGATCAATGTTTTTTACTGCACTATACGACTAAAAAAAACCCACCTGCCCTTGGGCTATATAAGGCCACCTTGTCCATAACTCAAGCGCGGCCATGACACACAAAGAGAGGGTGCACAACTTATAGATAAGGAGGGTACGGTCATGGTCTCAGAGTGTGGCTCGCACACCCCCTGCTCACATGCAGCCTCTAACTCATTTTGTAATTATAAACTGTATTTTGAGAAAAGTTTGTCTGTATTTGATCTGAATTTGAGTTTGACAGATGTGAGGCTCAGTGTAGTTCCATATCCGTCAATCATAGTCTAGTTTTGGAGGGAAAAATGAGCCATTGTAATCCAAACAAAAAATGTAAACTCGAAAATCATTAAAACCATTTGCTTTACAAGCAAAATAATTTTGAAAGTTTAGCTTAATTGCATAGAGTTGTATTGGGTGAAATAATTCGACAGCCAGCCACATGGGGGAGATCGCCGTACTTTTGTTTCACTCAGCCAGCCATGTGAGACACAATTAGTTTTATTAACTTTTAATACCAATGGGTCGTTATTGGTGAAATTAGTAACTCATAGCTTCAGTGAAAAGTAAACTTTTTCAGATTGGCTGAATTGGGATTCTTATTGTAGCATTTTCGTAGATGCGTTTATTTGTCTCCACCTGGAGCATTAAAACAGCCAAAATCATGTTTTGTCTCACACAGAGGCAACGCAGAGGAGAAAGGGGGTCAAGGCCGATCTCAAGTTCCACAACGTTTTACCACTCTGTCAAATTCTCTCTTTTCTACCTTTGAATGATGTTTACCGTAAAATAAACTAAGCAATGTCATGTGACCAGCGAAACAAGCTTAGTGCAGGTACAATTCCCAATTCGTATGCATTGCTCAGACATTAAAAACAACAGGATTCTCAGTAAAACAACAATCTTCAATATCAACTACATCATGTGAGCGGTCACATGAAAAATAATATTCTCTGTTATCAAAATCTCTCAGACACCATGTGTATCCTATAAATATCAATGACAAGGTGCTGTTGTTGGTACAACACACTCCAAAAAATACTGTTAATGCGCTGTATAAAATGTCTTTTTCTATGTAGTATTGTACTTACACTTCTAGGTAAACATGTATTTGTCTCATTGATAAAATATGTGGCTGTCATATTCATATTTACATTTTATCAATTGAAAGATTTGTTCTTACATGTTGAACTGCAGCCAAAAGAATGAGAGAATATTTACACTTTTGTGTTTTATTTGAAATTAGAACATTTTTGTTGCCCATTATATGTTCGCTCTTTCTCTCTCTGTCTTTCTCAGCTCCATGTAGAGTTAGACTCTTGTCTTGTTACCAGTTTTCACAGAAAGTATAATTTCATCTTGACAGTCTCTCAACTGAGCAAATGCACCCCTGTCAGGCCCCAGCATCGCCATAGGGGAACTCCAGAGACGTCTTCTCAAATATGCCATTTTCCCACTAGCCATGAATAAAAAGTAAAAGGGGATGAAAGAAAACACAAACTGCTCTGAGCCTGGGTATCCTTGTTTAAAACATGACAGGACAAATAGACTGCTTTGGGAACAACACAATTCAATGTGAGGATTTCAAGACCCACTGTCTATGAAAGCTTCACTTGAAACAAGATTCAGTATTTGCACAGGATACGTTGTTTGCTTCATATTTTGGCCATTACATTATATTTCCTGCAATTACACTTTTCCAAAAGTGTTTCTTATTGAAGCCATTCAGACTGATCGAAACATGTTCTCCTTTGAATGAGTTTAAATCACATGAGTGTTAAAATGAAATTATTATTTTTATGAGGTTTCATCAGTTTGCTCATTAGGTATCAAGCCTTCCAACGCAAGCAGGTTTGGCGAGAAAACGTAGAAAGCAAATTGGCCTATAGGGCCTGTGCTCAGTCAAACGTGTGGGTTTGGGATTGATTTTTTGGCATGATGGTGAATCAGACTGGGAACCGGAGTTTAAAAAGGCTGGTCATTCACACTTAGTTGAGATGGAGTAAAATATACTCACTCCTCCTGAAACTAGTTTAGCCAAAATTTAATTTCACAAGATGGACCCTAAGCCTGACAGCCACCAGATTATCAGTTGTAAGTAGAGGCTCGGAGAACAATGGGAGCCTGGACTATTGCATCTTCATAAATAAACCCTAAACCAAGAAACAAATCTTTTTTGCCAGGACTCATACGAAGTCTTGAAGGGAGAATAAGGGCCTTGGAATAGAATCAAATAGGAGCCATTCAGGGCCAAGTGAGCAGGCCCCTTGAAGTAAACCAACTGTCCTTGGTGAATCTATCTCCAGGGCTTGTCTGAGCCATAGGACCAAACAGGACAATGGTTGAGGAGGATACATCACTGGGGTTGGATAGATAATCAACTTTAGTGGGGGTGGGGTTAGGTCATCTTGAAACTAGTAAATAATAAATGCAGAGAAGACTTTCTCAAGCTGGGACTCACACCTAGTCAGACCACTCAGTCACTCAAATCAAACTAATCTGAAGATATTGTTGGGATATAATGGGTCAAAGAAGACGAAGTGGCAGGTGCTGTGATTAGGGAAAAATTAGCTCTGAATATGAAGGAAACAGAGTCCGGGCTGTGTTTGGGCTCCTTTAAAGAAAAACAAAACATTAGAAAGAAAAAGCATGATAGAGAGTTGCTTGCAGGGTGAAATCCAAGAAAGCTAGAGCTCTCTTAACAATGCAGTGAAATACTAAATCATTTTGGCTGTGGACTAAAGTGCATCTAAAGGAACATGTGTGGCAGAATAGGTGAGCATCCCCAACTGGGATATAGACAAAGGGCTGAGATACATGTTCCAGTTGGGGTGTATTAACCCCATTCCCAATGATGGGACTTAAAGAGACTGCTGTTAAACAGGGAGATTTGGTTTAGTTGTTATAGCAACAAGATCAAGCAGTTCAGTTTGTGATGACCATCATCAGATACATAAAAAAAATTGATTTTAATTTTGCTATGGTATGGGGCTTAGGAGGCCATCATGAAGAGATGAGCAAGGAATGGGCACCTCTGCAGGATGATCCTCAGTGCGAAGTTTAGGTGTCCAAACAGTCCAAACTTGAAAGGAATGCGGAAGAGGACAGTGTAATTGTGTCAACTTTCTCTCTGAGTAGGCTCATTTGGAATGAAGCAGGGGCATCACTGGTGAGATGACAAATATTTCAGATATTCATAGTATATCAATGGACATCTTGTAATAAGGTGGATAAGATGTTAGAAAAAAAAACTTTGTGTTTATCCTCATACTGTCAAGGACGGTTTTAAAAGGTGCACAAAGTTTAATAATCAAAATACCCAGTATATCGTGGCATGGTAATGTGCATGAATCTAAGTGTATATTTTGCACTTTTCCCAAGAATTTGTGTTCAAGCTGTGTGGTTCTGTGGTGATTTACCATGATCCAGTGAGTGTTTGGGAAGGTGTGTGCTTGCCTTCTCTTCCTGCAGACTGCCTGGCATCACTTTAAAGCTCTTTCTGGAAGCACTTGATGCCAGTGTTCCCTACATCCCCTGCAATAAACTGGAGCAGGCACGACCATGCCCACATCATTTACAGCTTTTAAACCATGGAGGGTAAGAGATGCCAACCTCCCCACGCCAGGCCTGCTGCCTCTGATAAACACACAACTCCACTCATTCTGTCCAGCACACATTTATTTGTGGTTTTTAGTTTCTTTTACATCACTATCCAGCATGAAACTAACTCTTTTGCTCTCCCTCAGATCTGAGTGTTTCACAATGTTAGAAACAACCAGAGAGATTTGTGAAGATTTTCTCCCACAGTTACTGAAGGTTTTATGCAAATGTAACAGGCTGAGACAGACAGACGGGACAGAAGCTGGAGCCAGTGCACAATAGAGTGTTTATTAAACTGCCCACATACTTCTCTTCTACCACTATTTCATCCACCTCCATTTTGCACATAAGGTGAAGGTGTGTCAAAATTTTCTTTTGAAGTGCTACGTTCCACCATTGCAAATAAAGGGATAAGATTTGTTTACAAGCAGATACCACACTGCACATACAGCACAACCAAATTGACCCCAAAATATAAGTAATTTTATAATTTATACAAGTTTGAAAATTACTAAAACCATTGATTTATTTTACATTTCATATCACATGTGTGTTAGGTGCAAGGGAAGCATGAGGAACCAAATGCATCCAAATTACTCACATTGTTTATTAAATTCAGAGTCCAAACAACCACCTTGATCCAGAGGAAAAGGCATGCTCACCCAAGTTGGGGGAACACAGTCCCACGCACTCCAGACAGGACATAAACTTCTGTCTGCAAAAGAAGGAATGAGTCAGGCAGGCAGCGATACTCAAGTTGGGTTGGTTTGAATACGGTCAGACAAAAGAATAAAAGGAGAAATAGGCATTAGAGGGGAGCTTAATTGGTGATTAAAGCGATACACCTGATCATCAATCAAGCAACGACAGCTGAATTTTTTACATTTAAAAAATGAGAGCTATATGTTTTATTTTGAATGATGCATTTGCTGATGAATGCGTCTTTATATGGATGTCCTGACTCATAGGTTTGAATCCAAGGGCTAAGGGAAAGGACTAAGGCTAAGAAACAGAACTGGAACCCAGCCCTAGTTGAAAACTACACAGTACCCCATAAACTGATGAAGGAAAAACAGGACACAAGAAATGTGGGGGATCAAGGAGCTAAAGAGACAGGGTGAGTGATTCAAAGGATCTGTGGGGTACATACAGTGGGGAAAAATATAGTGCAACTCTCTTGTCAAAAGGAAAACAAGAAAATTAAGATTTAATTTTACTTTATGACTTGGGGTAACAGGAGGTGAACAGGTGCTGAGGATCTGAATAACGAGGGGATGCAGAGGAGATCAGGATAATGAAAACAGGTGCTAGAGATCAGAATGACAAGTGAAGGGGAACCTCAGACTTAAGCAGCGCTCACAATGTGAAAAAAAAGTTTTATTGATTGCAACTGGCAGTCCAAAACCATTTCAGAGGTACTCTTTCAGATTCCGACGAAAGAAAGTTGAGCTCGTTTGAACTTTGACCACCAGATTGGAGAGGTCAAATGCATGAGCTTTTAGGTGACTCAATATGAAGCATATGCATGTTTTTAGGATGTCAATATTGCTATAAAGCACGCTGTTAGAATTTCGAATAATAGTATAGTAGTATTTGATTTTTAAACAACATTGTTTTGTAGACGGGATAATAACAAACGCATTTACAAGCGCTGAGATTCACAGGGTGAAATTTTCAGTTTGTCTGAGGCAATAAAGGGAATTATTAAGTTAGGGGCTACAATCCAAATGTGTTTTGCTTACAATGCAGACACAAAACATTGTACGGCGGGAATAAAATTTTATTTTCACACTTGTCACACAATAAAAAAATAAATTCACTTGAATGCCAACTTTCAGGGATGCTTTTAGTTCCAACAATTTTTTGCCAACGACTCTTCCACAGGCACTCCTCAGACTGAAACTGTTGACCACCTCCAATCACTCAGTATTCCATAAAAGATCCTTCCTAGTCACAGTTCCTTTGTCAGATCTACGACTCACACCCTGTTGACTATCCTGGATTTACTTACAAGTGTCTTCAGTCTTTTAACGAATACCCAAGAGCTGTGTCTCATGGACTCCCTCCTGTTCTCACCTTACCTGTTACTCACCCAGATCCTACATTTTCTTTACTTTCTCAACTCATCATTGCTGCCTTACCCATTTAACACACTCCTACTGTGGAATAGCTGGCTTCAACATTAACGATTGCCCATGAGACAGAATCTTTAGTCACTCCTCAATCACTAGCTCCATCTGAATTCACACTTCCCAGCTAATCACGTACCTCGTAACTCATTTGCATTCAAAAGCACTCTCCTCACAACAGTTCACTGTCTGGTCTACAGCGTAGGCTACTGCAGGGTCTTTCTTTAGATGTCTAATCCAGTGGTACCTACCTTTACAGTATCTACGTGCCTCTTATAGCCCGCAATGCTGTCTCTGGCTGTGACAACTTACCTCAACCAAAGATGCCAGGGAATGAAAGGCTTTGCAAATAACAATTAGACAACAACAATCACAGATGTATTCATAAATATACA
The DNA here is from genome assembly GCA_007224835.1 of Danionella cerebrum. Taxonomy (NCBI): domain Eukaryota; kingdom Metazoa; phylum Chordata; class Actinopteri; order Cypriniformes; family Danionidae; genus Danionella; species Danionella cerebrum. The sequence goes on from SRMA01025727.1 coordinate 51,840, forward strand.
TTTAATACAGAAACTATTTTCAATTAACTTGTTTATATGGCACATTATCTGAGGCCTCATGCTGCTTCTGCTTCAACAATGAGGGTTAACAGCTTGCCGTTAACCTAATTCTAAATTGGTACTGGTGATGACATCATCAGTGTGTGCCCCTGGGGCAAGTTTGAGGTCAATATTCTCAAATCCCTCTTTAAGGCAAAAATAAAGGGTGGGTATAGCCTTTTTTTAAGTTCTTGTAAAAAGCTCTTAACATGATGTCAGAAATAAATTATGTGCACACTTATTTGCTGGGAACTTTTAAATGATAGGCACAGAAAACCTAACATTTGATTAAAAATAAAATGTATAGTTCATCAGATTTCCAACTAATTCTTTTTTGCCTGTCTTTTTAATTTGGAGAAAACATACTCCTGGCTTTTCCATGCAAACTGCTTAGTAGAGTTGTTAAATGCACTTATCAACTAAATCTCTAATTAATTTGCTTTATGTAATTAAAATAATCTAGCAACTCAAAGCTTTCGAACCTTTACTCACACTAAACACGTGCACTGGATGAAGGAGAAGAGAATACAGGGTTAGTAACTATATACAAGTGTTTATTTACAAAGACCTGCAGAAGTATAGTGTCCCTTAAAAAGACTTGGCCGCGTAGATGTAGCAGAGTACTTTTATGGAGAGATGGTAGAACTGCGAAGAGACAGACAACATACTTGATGATTCAAGACTGCTCGGAGCTTTCATGGGGAGTCGGGGTGTGTGAACAGTAGATCTAACATCTAAGGATGTTAACAGAGTTTTAACAGAGGGAGCTGGATTGGGTGATTAATCCATTGCATTGATTGTCTCCAGGTGTGTTCAACAATGGGTCTGTGATTACTGGCAGTTTCTTTTCTGGGTACCCACCAATACCTTTACATTTTAATTCAGTTTAATTGTACTTTTATTAATTCAAGCACTCAAATCTTGAACAACCTGTGTCAGCAACAACGCAGCATTGCTGATTTGAAAGTGTTGTTACAATAGAAGTGCTGGAGGTGGAACAAGAATCTCTTATTCTGTGGGGCTTAAGGCATTTAAGTGTCATGGCTACGACTATTTTAAATCTGCTTGTGGCCCAATTATCACTTCCATTTTGCATCATGCGCTGTAAGATGATTCCTGATGAGACAAATAGTTACTAGGCAAACTGAATTCCCATTAGAGCTGAGAGCACCATAGTTTATACTCTGGCCTCCTGTACAGTTGAGAACGCTTTATCACTATGAAGTGTCAATGGACGAGGCTGGTGAGAAGAGCCAAAGGGGATATAGCTCAAAGGCAGATCAAGAAGTTCCTTCAGTTTTAAAGGAAGGCTGAGGAAAAGATGGGATGAACTAAGTAAAGCTGACAGATTGCTAAAAGGAGAAGAAAAGGATGTGAGTGTTAATTACACACACCATGATGAAAGAAAGAGAGGGAAAGGACAAGAGGCAGAAATTAGGAAATGGATTGAGTCAATCATTGAGGATGGTCCTTTTTAAAATAATGAAAATAAAAATGTACACACATAAAAAAAAAAGTCAAAGCCTAGTCGTTTGGCCAATCATACGCCTCAGAAATAGTTTCAATATATCACAAACTCTGATTGGACAAGACTGAAAATGACACAGTCAAGCACTCAAGCAGTTTCCTAAAAACGTAACAGCTGCTGTTAAATCAGGAGGGGCGACTAAAAGTAGTTTTTCAATTTGATCAATTATATATTATGCGAGTTTAAAAGAATATTCCAGCTGAATTTCACAAGTTCTCCCTGTGCTTGCTTGTGTTTTCTCTGCCTACTCTGGTTCCAACCACAACCCCAAAACAACTACAAATCAGTGGCTTCTAGGGGCGAAATGAAGGGGTAACTCGTTGAAGTACAAAACCTGTGATATGACTCGTGTTTTTCAAATTTCTGGCACAAAAAGCTCACATTGGGAAAGAGGCGGGGGTACACCCTGGACAGGTTGCCAGTCCACTGCAGGGCAACATTCATTCACACCTAATGGGAATTTAGACTAATGCATTTATGGAATGGTGGGGAAGTACCCGGAGGAAACCCATCTTTAATGAAAACATATTTTTAAAAATAGAAGCTGGTGTTGTTAGAAAAAAATACATCAGGCATTGCTACAAACACAGTTTAAAGATAATTGCATAGTAAAAAAAACACTCAAAAAGGCCCCAGATTTCTAAGGTTTAATTTAAAATAAAGTAATTTTTAAACTTTGCATACACTTTGAACCATAAAATCAAGTTTTCCCTTTATTATATTTTAAAAACTCATTTTTAATTCTTCTTATTGCAACTAAATAAAAAAGTACCCAGTTCCCCTTCACCCCCAACTTTTTCACCGCCGATATTTGGCTAATAAGTGGATATAATTAAATCTCGGTGTTGGTGAAGTATTTTTTATTATGTTCTGATGAACCAAGTTGGTGAACAGACAACATGGCTCTGTAATTCATGTCAGAACGTCCAAATTTCGTATGAGCTTTTCTTTTAAATGGCAAAACAAATCCACCATTGTTCATTCCTCAGAGATCTGACAACAAATCATTGCGGTACCACCATCATTGATCAGCAGTCACCTGGTAATTGATATCAACAAAGTCATTTTTTTTTTACGGTTTCACTCTTTTCACACATGAGAGCCATGAAAAACGCTCTCTCACAGCACATGGAGCATTCAACGAGCCGAACGCTTCCATCTATCAAAGGGAGCTGCCAGCCACATTTAATTATAGCAATGAATACAGCAACCAGATCTTATTTTATGTGTTGGAATTGTTCCGTTGCTGCTTGGCTTTCTTCTTCCATGTCCCTTGGCGCTGATGAGATGAAAGCCAGTGTATGTTTCAAAGATATTAGGATCAATCGCATCCCACAGATGAGAGAGAGACAGAGAGGGAGAGGGAGGAGAGGTAGTGTTTACAGCATGGATGAGTTGCCAGCGCATCCCTGACTTTAATTAGTAATATCACAAATCATTTTCTGCTCCAGTTAAGATTCTGATACCACTTTAGTTGCTGTTAATGACCTTCATATGTGTGGGATTGTCATTTCACTGATGCTCGTAAACACACACGTACACACCACATCTAGAGCGACCTTGCATTAAATTGTACAAAACTGGATACTAAATTGTGAGTGTTGTTTTATATTTTATCTATTAATATCTCCTGTATGAACTCAATTACTGAAGTTTATCCTGATGGTCTGAGCCTAGTGCACTGCACTCGTTGTCTAATGTGTAATTTCACAGCTCTTCTAGACAATTAAATATATAAGCAGAGTGTATACAAGTTCTGGTCGTAGGGTTAGAATGTTATGAAATGTTTTATTTCAGTAATTTGATTCCAAAAGTGAAACTTGTACAAAGTATATATTCATTCCACACAGATGGATACATTCCAAGTATTTATTTCCTTTTATTTTGATGTTTATAAATGACAACTAATGAAAAGTATCTCATAAAGTTTGAATATTATAAAAGACTAATCACAAAAAATGATCAGAGCATTGCTGGGCTACTGAAACATATGAATATGGAAAGTATGAGGTTGTTGATCTGGCTGTGGCTCTGCTCAGATTGCTCTGAAAGTGGCCTTCAGCTCTTCTTAATTGTTGAGTGTGTTGTACTGCATCGTCCTATTTTTTATGGTGTTAGGTACCGTGAGTTTGTTTGCCAATTAAGAAAAAAAAGATTATTGTGATCATTAAACCAACTACTGGTAGCTTTGTCATTGTGTGTGGTTTAAAAATGAAATCTGCATCTCCATGAAGCTGGTCAGCAGCAAGAATTGCTCTAAAACTTTTAGAGAAACAACTGCATTAACGTTGGAGCTCGAAAAACAGAGTGAACCAATACGAGCAGATGACGTGGCACCCCAAACCATCACTAACTATAGAATCTTAATACTGGAGCTCAATAAATGTGGACTCTATGCCTCTGCACTCTTGCTCCTGACTTGTATGTGTCTTGTATATGTCTAATGTGCTTCTTGATTGACGTGCACTCTTAGTAAATCTCCCCGCATTTTTAATGGGTTTTGTTTCACAATCCTTTCCCAGAGTGTGGTTATCCCTATTACACGTTTTTCTACCAAATATTTTCTTCACTTCACTGAATAATATTGTGCATTGACACAGAACTCTGTGAACAGCTAGCCTGTTTTCCAATGAACCTTTGCGTCTTACCCTCACTGTGCAGAATGTCAATGGTCATCTGTTGTGAAACCATCAAATCAGCAGTCTCCCCCTTGGTTGTGTAACCTGTAGAATTTGTCAGAGAGTTAATTAGCTGATAAGAGTGTGGTACTCTAATATATATTTAATATTGGACCTTTATAGAATGTTTGTTGTTATATTAAATTTGGGGTATTCATTAGTTGTCAGTTATAATCATTAAAATTTAAATTTGTATAATGTCCATTATGATTTTAGGTAGGACCTCGTGTATTATGTGTTCATTTCTGGTATGCCTAATAATTCAAAATAATATTGGATGCAATATTTTTACTCCCAATTTCTATCAGATAATAATGTTAAGGCTTACTGTGTGCAACTGTTTGTAAAAAAGCCTCATCTTCTGGTAAATATTGGATTACTTTGCTCTTCCCTGTGGTTGTGAAGTGCATCAGAACAGGTGGTGCATCACATTTGTACTGAAGTAGCAGCAGGAGGCTTTACATTCAAGAGTGACACTAATCAAATACTGAACCTGATCTTCATACTTAGGCCTGATGCTTTAATGAGCCAATTGGGACAGGTGATATAGATGATTTTATTCTACTTTCTGCTCTTATGGAGACATCAATATTTTATGAATTTAGGATGGATTCACTTTAGGATTTGTTTACACTTTAAATAGTTCACCTTGGCTAAAAAAGCTTCATGTGTACAGGTTTTTTTTCATCTATGACAAAATTTAATCAAATTTAATAACCAAAATCTATTTATGGTATATTAGTATATAAATAAAGGTACAATACATTATCTAACATCTTGTGCAAGAGGTGTGCCTGGTGGTCCAAGATAATGCATGCTTAGTCTTTACTTTTAAAAATGTATACCATGCACATTATTCGCCAACAAGCACCTGATGCAGCACATATACCCTTATAGAGTCAAATTATATGGCCTGCTCCCTTGATTCGGGTTGCACAAAATTAAACTTAGTGGATCCCTCTTTGTAGAGATTGACCTGCATTCATGCGTTTTTGATTTCTTCTAATAAAGTGCCTCAGAGATGCATTTGAGATTGCATTCACCAAATGTTTCTCATTTGTTCTTGTTATTACAGAATATTGATTCAAAACCAAGTAAAAAGACAAGGTTTAAGAAGATTTAACAGAAATCCTGGTTTTATTTAGCTTATACATTACACGTGACTTAGCTAAAAGATATACTGTTCAAAAAGAAAAGAAAGGAGGAGGGAAAGGACAAAAAATGGAGTAAGAGAAATGTAAGGGGACCCCCAAGACACAAGAAAGGTCAAAGCAGTTTGAGGGCAAATGTCTCTGTGCAACTTTATTTAAAGAGCTTTTTAAATTCCTGGTGAGGATGCATTTCTCAGAAATAAACCAGAGTGTATGATTTTAAATATTCTTTTCTATTACTGTAGGTATAGTCGCTAAACAAAATATATATATACACGGGTTCCTCAAGTGGCGTCCAGAACCTCTCCAGACTGAGAAAGAGATGGTAGGATCTATTGAGTTAATTTTCACCCTGGCTACTAGAGGCAGTATGGTACCCCATAAATACTTGACCCCTTCGGAGAGTAAGATTGGTAATGGTAATGGTTTTGACCACATAGAAGAGTTTCCATGACTGTTTTTTTTTTTTTTTATTAGTATTATTTGCTTTATACATTGAATGCTTTTTGAGCACATTACGTTAGCTTGGTTTTCTTATTTTTGGAGCATATAATAAACTTTAATTTTACACGTTTGGCGGCATCTCAAACATAATAATATATATATTTACATGTTTATTATCAATGATGACATAATTACTTCATTTGGAAGAGCTATACAAACTATTTTATTTATTTTCTGAAAAAAATGGGAGACAACCATGTGAATAAGTTAAACCTTAAGACCGATATTTAAGGTATAGATAAAAATATACACTTTGCTCTCTTGACAGATTTTCATCATTTCAACTTATGAAAAAAATGCAGGATCTTAAGGAACATTGGAAACGTTGGAAATATTTCCCATAGTAAATAGTGAAACCAATAACTAAAAGCTTTCAGCATTCATCAAATATCAAAACTCAGAATAAACCATAAACCTTTAAGAACATATAGAACCATGTCTATCTAATATTTTTCTAAAGGGAATAGAATTAAAATCTCTCATAAAACTATAGATATGCCTACATGGATATAAATGTTGCCTGTTGTCCTGAACTTTTATGTACAATCAATGAACAAAAGTATGAATGATGCAGCTGCTGCAACCTCTCACTTTCCCAATATAAAACACTCTACTTGGAGAGTATATTTAAACACTTAAAAAGATCCTGTGTCTAATATATAATTCAGCCTTATCTACGTCTCAGCTCCTGGAAGCTTCAAAAACGATTGTTCACTCAAATAAACAGATTGAATATATCACGCATTCTCACAATCGATTGAAATAAATCTTTCAAATCTGATTTTTTTTCTTCTTCCCCGATTCTTTTTCTCAAAAGCAATTTCTTAGCTCTGAGAAGAGCTGCCTTTCATAAATTCTAGTGTGAGACTGCATAAATCTCCCTTAGTGATAACGTCAGGAAAGAGTCTATGTGTATGTGTGTGTGTGTGTGTGTGTGTGCGTGCGTGTGCATGTGTGTGTGTGTACTCGTAAATTCAATGTTTTTGAGACGCTTGGATCTAAACCTGTATTTATGCACTTGTCATCTGGTATCCGACACCAACTGGAAATGTGAGGAAGTGTGTGTACGCATTGGTGTGTGTTCAGGAAGTAAATGACTGTATGTTGTGTGTGATTGACTGTAAGCTCATGTGACTGAATGCTCAGTATTGAATTCTACTCAAGTCATTGACAGAGTGGAATAATTTGCCAGTCAGTATGTTAATTTGGTCTTTCCATTTGGAAACTTATTCCTTCAGGGTTTCCACAAAATATAGGCCTTAAAAAGCCTTACAGGAAAAGTTCAGGCAAGGACAGAACCACATTTTTCAGTCAATCCAATAAAAGGTGTTCATCCATACATTTATCCATTTACTTTGCCCAATTTCGCCAAGTCAGCCTACAACAGACATCTGCATCTTGTTTTTTGTGTAACTTGGTTTCTCACTTCTGATTGGTCCTTTACTATTTTATTGTCTCATTTAAATTACATGTTCCTTGTCTGCCTTGTCATGAGCGACCCCAACAGTATAAAGCACTCGACAGCCATGATTTTTTTTCTATGTGTTTATTGATTTCTTCTTTGTCATCGCCATCTTCTTTCCTGTTTCACCGTTTGGGGCATCTGCTGTACTGCAAATGCCATCTTCAGACAGGGAGTGTCATTGCTTTAATATTTCCTTGACCCAGACAAAGAGCATCCTGCTGAGGAGCCAACAGAAGATGTGTTTGAATCTCAGTTCGGAACGGTGGTTTATTCTGTTTTCCAGGTTATGGCTGGTGATCAGCTTGTCTGAGAACTTTATTATTAAGCGGGCCACAAAGAGACAAAGGGACACACCCTGCACACGTCTTTGGGTGTTATAACATGTAGCTTACCCATGTAGTTTCCCATGTGAATTTAAATTGCAAGTACATTGGTACGAAGCAAGTTTTACATGTAAAACGCTTAATCCGTACAATGTCTCTCAGAAACAACAGAATAAGTTGATAAATAAAATGGAAAACCACAGAAGAATCAAGTAACGTTTCTTGAATCCTTAAATCCTTAAAAAATTAATAAATGATAATTAAACCGAATAAAACACATGCAAAATATATAATAAGTACACAAATGTGAAACCTTACCTTGAGTGAAGCGATGTGTTGGAGGATGTGGAGAACAGATGGCAGAAAACATTACAGCACCATGTATGAAAGTTTCTCAATATATTTCACGAATTAGGAACACCAACAAGGTTTCTCTAACTTGCGCTACAGAACAGCACTTTCCACGTTATAAACGTTATTTCTTTTACGACACCTTGACTCTAACTTTTGTTATAGTACATTATTGGTAACCTATACATAATGTTTCACTTGATTTAAAACTGATTTAAAGTGTTTTAAAGTGTATCAGCCCAACTGTTGGTGTTTTTTTGTACCTCGAAGCAAAATATTTCCCGCGAGACCTTCGTATCCCGAACATTTCGTAATTAGAATCATTCATATCTTGAGTTACCACCGTATGGGTTTTTACTAGAACTAATCTTTTTTATTCTCATATGAAGCTGTTTTGAAGCAAAAAAAAAACTATTTGACTTGATTGACTTGAAAGGGTATTTCCTATGTCTGATTCTGAGATCTCTATTTCTAATGGAATTTGGAATTTTTTGGAATAACTGTTTTAATTTCAATAAAAATTTCTTTCCACCACCAGCCTGCCATGCTATGGCAAACATGAACGTGGCGTTTATGTATAGGTGGCGTTTAAAAGTTTATATAAAGGTGTGGTCACATATTTTTGCTTTAGGTTTTAGTATCTTATTTAATTTATTTTACTTATCTAAAAAAAGCAGTTTCTAAGTCCATGCAAATTCACTGAGTTGTAATCTTTCCTGTAGCTGCCCGCCTGAAGTGTAATGATCTGCAGGAATACAGTTGTAATGAATGAAGTCGTTCTGTGTAATCGCTCTTCACTTTCCTGTGCACGCATGTGTCTGAGACACAGAGAGAGGGTGAGAGTGACTGGCGAGACAGAGATCAGAATGAGAGTTTAATAAGCCAATTAAAAAGCTCTTAGGTTGACCGCACAATACTTGCTTTTTGGCATTTCATTTAAACGTTTTCCATTTGTTAAGGTCATGGAAGGATTATGAAATGATTATGAAAAAAAAACAATCATTCATTCGTAATATTTATATTGCATAATTAAGATTGGAGCTTTTAAATATGCATTTGGAAGATTACACTGGCACATATGTTTCTTAAAAACTTTGGGACTACAAAGCACTCCTGATATCTGTGAAGATAGCTTTGTCTGTATGTATATACAGTCCAGTTAAGATAAAAAAAAAACATCCTGTTGTAACCCTTCTACTTCATAAGGTCTTTCAGATGGAGTTACCAATGAATCCTTTAGCTGTAATTATTTCTCAGAAGTTTATTTATTTTATTGTATTTATCGTAAGCATCACATTTTTGACAACTATGGCAAGCATTTTAGTCTGTATATTGATGTGTTCAATGGTGCCTGGAATGTCCCAAATTTCTGAATTCCTGGTTGAAAAAAAAAACCATTTTTTTTTACTTTTTAACTTCTTAAACAAATAAACCTATGAACTCTAAATTGGCATTTAAGTGACAATGACATGGCTAAACCAAATATTGTGTGTTGAACCCGATTTTTAGAAGTTAACTTGCTTTTTTTGTCTTCGAAATCTGGTCAATATAAAGTGTTTAAGGAGACTAAATAAGACAAATGCATTTTTAGAGGTTATTGTAGCCAAAATGGACCTTGCAATGCACCTTTGATGAAGAAGTTAAGAAACAGAAAGACTGTTTCAAATCATTTCCATGCCATGAAACATTTTGAAATGATGAGAATTAAGGGTTCGTTTTAGTGGATTAATTGAAAAGTCCCATCCTATATTGATAGACACTAACGACCACTAGGGGGTCAGTTTTGTAACCTTGATTGAAGGCTATATGTGTCTAATTATGAGAAAATGTGTAAATTCTGAGAATTGTCTGTTTTTAAAATAACAAGGCCATTACGTTTTCATCATAATATGCAAATCACACGCACTCACATTTCTAGGCAGTCATGGGCTAATGACATAAGCACAATCGCAGTTTTGGCTTTGGCCTTAGATGACCTGTTTGTTTAGCTCTACTACAGTAGTGTCTAAAACAGTTCCAAGAGAGTTACAATCTTTCATAAGAGTTGACTAAGTAAGAAAAGCTGCAACCTTCTTGTGAGTGTACAGTTATAACAGAACTTATGTTACTTTTATTAAAGATGGCAGTAAAGTTCAGTTTGTTAATCCCAACGCTGGCAAATATGACATGTCTAACCTTTATAAAATAAAATAGTCCCTTAAAATTATAGCTTTGCACATTTCATTTACAAATATGAGTAGGGAAAATTGTAAAAAGCCAAAGGCTATTCTGCTTTATCCCTTTTAAGGCTGCAGAGAAAGGAAAAGGTCATGTCAAAATGGAGTTTAGGTCTCATTCTAGGCGAGATTTATCAAAAAGACGGGAACAGATTTGGCTCTAAGAGACTGCGCTTTTTCTCCTACATTCAACATCTGAAGGAAATTCAAGAAATGTAAGTTTAGATAGCTCTTCGCAATAACCAAATATCTGTCAGAGAACCAGCTCCTCTCTAAAATGTCCCGGTTTGGTTTTGCTACCATTCTCTTTAAATCATCCACAGAGTTAGGATGCTGCTTCTTTGTCATCCCTGTTGCTTCATTAATTTGAAGCTTCACCACTGGAATCAGACAGACACTGAATGTTTCCACTCAGTTCATAGAGGTTTGAAAGCACTCAAGGGAAATTAAATGATGAGTACATTTACCTTATTTAGATGAACTACCACTTTAACTGATTTAGACCATGCCGGTTTGCACCCCGTTCATGAGTAATGCATGAGCTCTTCATAGCAGGTGTAGTAAGGTCTAAGAAATGATGTAGTATGAATATTCATTAATGCAGATAATGCAATGAAAATGGTAAAGATGAATGTGTGTGTGTGGAGTATGAGAATCATTGAAGTAGCGTAGATGGGAAAAAATGAGAGATTTGATATGCGCTGACAGAACCAAAATGCTTGCCTTAAACTTAATAGCTTATCAAGAAGTGATAGACATGTCATTTGGATTGGAAGGATGATGAAGATCTAAGTTAATCGGTGGGGAAAAAGATTTGTTGATGATAGTGAAGCCTCTTATAATACTTTGTCTATTTACCATTCCAGTTTTCACCTCCACATACCTGTATAAAGAAAATGGTCATATTTAAAACCCAGTCTATATTAAAACTCAAAATAAAAACGTTTTTGTCAAATAAAGAATGACCAAGCCTGTTGTTTTCATGATAAAAATATGCACCAAAAAGATGCTTGTCCTTTCATATTGATTCATGTTATTCGTGGTAGCATTTAACATCTCTTGCAAGTGTGTGAGGTGCGTGTGTGTGTGTGTGTTCTTGTGGATGCAGAGTTGCACAGCACCCGTCTGCAAAGACAAACGACCTGGACGAGTGGGGTTAATGCACGCTAGCCATCAAACATGGAGCATACTGCTTAGGGAGGATCAGTGTTGAAGACTTGCACACCTTCAGCCCCAGCCTCAGTCACTAACATCATGATTCATATACACCCTGGCTAATTATCCCAGTGCTGCAGAAGAGCTAGACCTTTAATAGCTAAAGTCATCAAAAATAAACTCACTGCTGTGAAAGTCAGAATGATGTGCTCTGAAACGCAATTTGAATACATGTTGAATGAGTTTCTTCTCAGTACCGAGTGGTGGCGGTGGGGTGTAGGCTTGCCATGCCATTCCTTGTGGATATCTTGCTTGATTCCTCTAATTTCCGCCAAGTTTTCGGCACCTGACTGAGTGGGGCCGTCATGGCTGCAAGTGCGGCAAGTGGCACATTCATGGTGTCATCCTAGAACCTGAAGGTTGGTGGTCTGTGGCAAGCCAATTCACCCGCATGGATGTATGTGACTGGTGGGGTGTATTTGGTGGTGAGGAGGCCGTAGGCACGAAATGGCAGTCACGGTCTGTCACCACCAGTGTGTGAATGTGGGGTGAATAAATAATGCTCTGAAAATGGTAGTGTCTGGAAAAGCGGCATTATCTTCATTATTATTATTCTTCTTTTGCAAATTGCCCTTTGGTAAATGCCCCTGGCAGGGCTGAGCGTAGAGAAGTTGTTCCGCTTGAGCAAAGAGAAGTATTTCGACCAGTTGACCATAGGTCTGAGAACCTGCGCAAAGTTTCTTAGTTGCTTAACGCTGGCCTGCATTGAAGGGCCTAGATTGTGGGGTTCTACATAGGGTTTGCATAGTTGGTCATTCAATATACATCGGAGTGGACGACTGAAAGTAAAAGAAAGCAATAGAAACTTCAGCTCTTGTTGTATGCCTTGAGTGCGATAACATGGGTAGGTGAGTCCGGCTCCTCAAGCATCAAAGAAAGACAGCTTTCATTGACCTGTTGTAAGTGGTTGGAGAATATTGGGCATTCGGAGTGCAATTCTCATAGTGGGTCACTCGACATACATGGATAATTAAAAGGGAACTCCTAGAACTATTTATTAATTCCCCGCTACTTCCTTTTCAGGGTCACAGGGCTTTGCTGGAACCTCCAGCACCTATCTTGGAGACGCTGGAAAGATTTCCAGTCCATCAAAGACACAACACAAATTAACACACAATCACTTTTAACGGGAATTTATTGACTCGTGTTTTTGCTTTTGTGGGCAAAATTGGTGGAAATAGTCACAGCTGAAATGATAAAGGCAAATTTAAGGCTTAGCAATCTTTTATCAAAATCGAGATCCCACGTGCCCCAATCTATCTGGTAATATATTTACATTTACATTTACATTTATGTATTTAGCAGACGCTTTTATCCAAAGCGACTTACATTGGGAGTAAACATCAAGCAGTTTGGTACGAAGTGGATGGATCAGTAGACATACACATAGAACACATTCGGGCTAGTACAGATGAGTTTTTTTTTTTGTTTTTAGTTAAGTTAGTAAGTAAGTGCTTATGTTAAGTTAGTAAGTAAGTACATTAAGTTAGTAAGTGCTCTCAAAAGAGTAGAGTTTTTAGCTGCTTTTTGAAGGCGTAGAGAGATAGTCGATGACCCTAGTTGTATGGTGAAGTCATGCTGGACAGTGGAGTTTGCAGGGATGACCATCAGTTCAGTCTTTGCCATGTTAAGCTGGAGGTGATGGTCCTTCATCCATGTAGAAATGTCATTCAGGCAGTCAGTTATTCGGCTTGTAATAGTAGTATCATCAATGCAGCGGCTTCTACTCCTTCACTTAACCAAAGCTCTTCTGAGAAAGATCAACTTGTACTCTGTCCACAAATATTGTGCGTTTTCTAAAGCAAGCAAAGTTTTCTTAAACTAATGGGTATTAAACAATTTTTAAGACAAAATTTGTGATAAAAAGCATGTTGGTATTCGATTTCAAGTTTTATGTTTCAATCACTTCAATAATGACTGGCTGGCATAAATAAATAGGTAATGGTGTAAAGGATGCGGTCAACTTTGTTCCTGCAAGAAAATAAAACAGATTTTTTTATCTGTTTTTTTTTTTTTTTTTTTTTTTTTTACTGTCTGAAAGTCTGAAAGGTAGTGGGTGAAAAAGCCAAGATTGTCATAATTTCTTCCAGTGATCGTCTGGCACCCTGTTCCACATCATTACCCCCGTACTAGAACGACGCTCTCTGTTTGTGCCCATTCAGATTTATAACCAATCTGCTCCAACGGGGGCCATTTACTGCCCAGCGATGCTTTCAGATAGACTCTCATTAACAGCCAGATAAATGGGGAATGAGTGAGACATACACAGATGCAATTATACCAAGGATTAGTTCACATTTAAATTCTGCATGAATCACATGCTAAAATACACAATGTTATAACCTTGCCATTGTGTTCAGGCTTTGCTAAGGGTCATCTTTATGTTGATAACTTTTTCTGTTTGTGCCTGGTAGAAAAGAATTGTATAGCGATTTATGATATTAACAGATCTTGCAGAACATTTCCTGCATTGCATGTCTTGTTAAGCTTTTAAAGCAACTTTAAAAACACTTTGTTGACAGACACAAACTCAAGAGCCCTATTCCTTTTCCTGAGCTATAAAAAGTGATAGAATTTTCCAAGGGGAAGAAACAAATGTAGCCGCAAGATCGAGGCAGTAAATGAGAATGCGAAAGGATTCTCGGCATGGCTGGCATCTGTTGACACTGTAATATTCTCCCCGACTATCTCGACCCGAGCCCCATCAGCTTTTTGATTACACTGCTGGGACTGAATCTGAGCTCAGTCTTATACCAGCTAACCTTTCCTTACACCAACTGTTCAGCAAAAATCTGAACCACCACACAACGGCATTGTGTAGAAATTGGATAAAAATAATAAATAGCCTACATCACCTGACCTTCACATTGTAATAGTGAAGTGACTATTCTGAGAGGCGTATAACATAGAGAGAGGCATATATGATTTTAGTCATATGTCTACTTACAGAGTAGCACACATTATTGAATTAACTGTTAAAAGTGCATTATTGGTGAGGCAACAGTGATAGTTTTCAGCTGCCTTGAATTCAACTTTTTTACTGTTTTTAATTAATTGCAGGACCTGTTTTAATGTCTAGGTGTGTCTTGTTTTGTTTTCTGTGCTCATTTTGATAAACCAAAAGAAAATGTACTTAAAGGGCACCAATTATGATTATTTACAGGATGTGATATAGAAGGGTCATATTAGGATTAGGGGTGTAACGGTACGCTAAAATCGTATTCGGTTTGGTAGAGTGTCTTGGAGAGCTCGGATCGGTTAATTTTCGGTGCAAAACAATAAGAACTTACAAAATCTTTATTTTGAAAAGCTGCCAATACACAATAGAATTCTTGCATAAAATAAATAAAAGTGACACATTTGGGTGATATTTTAAATAAATTACACTCTTTATGTAGAAATACACATTTTTTAAATAAAAAATTAAATACTGCAACTAGTTAGGACCTGAAAACTTTTAACACTAGCAACAGCTTCAGCTTGTATATCAACAAAACTAACTATTCAAGTTTTAAGTTTTTGGCTAAAAAGATTAACCTATCCACATTTTCTGAAGAGAGCACAGATCTGGTTGCAGTGACAATATCTCCAGCAGTAGAAAATGTTGATATGTTACCTGCCCGATCTCCGTGGAACAATGTCGCCATACAACTTTAAATTTATCCACTCGTCTATCCCCGTTATGTATTTTAACAGAGAAGCCAAAGTGTTCTCAAACAGGAGACCGTAGTGAGGTGGGAGGGTCTTCAAGCTCTTGCTTCTCTTTTGCTGTTGCCATTTCTCACAGCTACCCATCAAGCTCTACTGTGCGTCACTCAATAGCGTCCGAGCGGAAACTCGCCTAGGAACATTGTTCCACTGCTCTTAATATCGCGCTAATAATACATTTATATTATTTAATTAAAAAAATATACCGAAATGGTACGCAAGTGTACCGAACCGAACAGGTCGCACCGAAACGGTTCAATACATCCACGTGAACCGTTACACCCCTAAATAGGATGTATACATAGATTTTTTCAGGAGAGAAGGGGCACTTCCTGTGTTAAAAGGAAAGTTATGTGCCAGAGGTCCCAAAGGTGTTGAAACGTCACACTGTCTGTTAATAGGCAAGGCAAACTATTCAAACAGTAGCCATGTTAGTTTGTTGTTGGAGGCGGGAGACTGCTCTTTGGTAACGTGGCTGGTCAAGAGAGTTCTGGGAGGGGATGATCTTGAACCTCTTTGATGACAGACTTTGGCTGGGGCATTTTAGAATGAAATCAGTCCCTTGGTTAGTGCAATAATCTCGCCCAATTGCGCCCCGTTCCAAAAGAAAAACGCATTGCAGTTGCGTTGGAGTAAAATGATGAAATCAATAATGGTGGGCTTGGTGGGAACCTTAATTTTACTTGATGAACAAAAATGACTTGGTGAGGTGTTCACACTGTTCATGCACACACTTAAGTCCAAACACATTTGGATAATCTAAATGTAAGTCACAAATGAGAAACTGCAGTAAATTTCAAAGTAGTTCACTTAAAATGGACTGTTTACAGCCTGCATCTATCCTGTCAGAGTAAACAAACCCACTCTTCCACCTAAACACTCACTAACACATGCACAAACACAGGCTGTTTGATGCTAATAAGTGGCAATCATGATAATCTACAGCCACACTCCAGTCACAGTCCCCGGCCGGGTATTAACAGCATGTTACCAGCAAATAAATAACAGGGCAAATAAAACGTCTGTCCAGCATGGAAGTGCTCCGGAGCGTATGCAAAATAGGTCAATTATGGCCAACTGTAGGTCATTCCAGAGCTATTCCCTTTTATCGTCTATCGCTGCAAGGCTCCAGAAAATCAAGTCCTTCACAATTCATCTCTGAAGTCAGCCATTTCTTGTCTGTCCTGTGAGAGGAGCTCCCACACTCATGATCCAACTCATTTGTTGCCCAAAATAAAAGTTTTTATTTATATAAAGGCCTCATGACATGTTGAGCCTATTAGTGCCTTTTATAGTGATTTATTATAGTAGAAATTCCCAAACAAATAACAAGTTTGTTTCTTTTAAAAACTTGTTTTATTCATGTCATAGACAAAGTCACACGGGTCAAATTGTGACACCAAGGCCGGACATGAAAGGCCAGATTTCCATCCATCAGAAGTGATGCTACTATGCACAAAGCAATGCCTTCTCTCGTGATGTCCAGAAATAAACGTGCGAGAGTCAAATAGGGAAAGACGGAGCTAGAAACATACAGATGTATAATGCCATTAAATTAAGTTGGTATACCACAATGAAACTGCAGCATTCCGTACAACCGTGGTGAACAGGTCATTTCTTGGGCGTTAAAACATTCGGGCTGAGCCCGGACCATAATAAGCAACTAGAAAGTGTTAATATGCTGTGAATAATTACACATTCAAGGGCACTTACCTGCCAAGTATATTTGGCGCAATTTACACTTTTGAAGATGGTTCGAATCCCGGTAGGGGCAGTAGTTACGAAGTTTTCTGAATTAAAATCTCATTCCATTTCCAGAATAAGCCTGGGCTAGACAATGAAGAGATTGTATGTGAATTTAATTAAAAATGCTGAGTTTTTCAGTAAAAGAATCAAATTTCCCGTACAATTAGACCAATGTGAACAACTTAAAAAAATAAAAAATAAAACAATGTCATGACCACTTTGAAAAAGCTCATAAATCTTGAGGCACTCTACAATTAAAATATGTTCAAGACGTTTGGAGCAAGCTACCAGCCGAGTTCCTTCAAAAACTGTGCAAGTGAATCTAAATTTGCTGCTGTCGTAGGGTGGTCACTCATTTTGATTTTGATTTCTCTTTTGTTCACACTGCATTTTGTTCATTGATGAAAATAAATGATTAACATTTCAGTTTCTGAAAGCATCATTTAATTTTTTTCACAACTGCTGGCGCGTAACAAAAAACCTAATAAATTGTGTTACCTGAGAACTCTTTACCTGAGTGTCCAAAAGAACGAAAGTGAAAAAAGATTAGCAAGGTTATAAATCTAGACTCAGTGATGGCTAGTAAGAATTCAGTCAAGGTCTAATTGACAGCTGAAAGCATGTAGTAAATTTACTCCTGGTGGACATTTTCAGAGATGATGAGTGAACAGTGCCTCTAATCTCTGGAAACCATCACTGGTACCATAAATGCCTTTTAAGAATCGCAATCCCTGGCGCTTGCACTCCAAGATTCACTCTCATAAAGACCTTGAAGGGCTCAGAGAGAAAGATTTACAGTAAAATATAGTTTATGCTTGAGGCTGGTTAAAGTACATTCTTTTTGTTTAGGGTAAAATGGTGGTAGTGTTTAATGGTGGCCATTTGAGCATGAATAGCAATGACCTATACCATGAAGCCATTGCTTCAAGGAGTGTTCTTTCAATTTCTTAAGAGCATGTGTCTATAGAATGCTTGATACAATCAGTAAATATCCGGATTTTGAGCACAGCCTTTCAGGATTTACAAACCTACAAGAGCATGCTGAAATGTGGGACATGAAGGAAACATAGATAGACTCATACATAGTGCAAACATAGACACTGTACAAAGACTGTGTCATCTGCTTCTTTTCTTAAGAACAAATATATTTTCTCCAAAAATATAAGTGTTGTTTTAGATTCTAAGAACACTAAAAAAAAGAAACGTCTAGGTTACTTGCGTAACCCCACGTTCCCTGAATAGGGAACGGAGACGTTAGTCGGGATTAGACCGACTGAATGGGAGCGAATCACCTGTGGGAGCGACTGCCGAACATATCAACGGGCAATTAATTTGCAGGCGTAGGTGATTGACTAGCAATCAGCCGGGTATAAAGCCGGGCGTGCCTACGCCACCAGTATGGAATTTTCCGAGGAGCTGGACCTACTTACCTCCCAGCGACCTCAGATCCATGACTTCAAGGGCATGGCGAAGGATAACGTCTCCGTTCCCTATTCAGGGAACGTGGGGTTACGCAAGTAACCTAGACGCTCCCTTTCAGTCGGTCCCGGAGACGTTAGTCGGGATTAGACCGACTGAATGGGAGCCTCTTTAAAGGGCCATGCCCGAAGTCCGTCCAGACAGGCCGGCACTAAACACAAGAGAGGGGTTAGTAAGGCCGTAGTACCTGAATGGGAACTCCTTCTGCCCCTGCCCGGAATACTCATTGACGGGGAAGTCGTCCAACACTGAGAGCTTAGCTGTACTCGGTTGATGCTGACGACCAGAAGGAGGCACCCCTCGACCCGCAGGGAGGAGTGGCGGAGATCGCGTCGAGGCCCGAAGGGCTACCAGCGGGTCATCGTTCTGCAAGAGAAAATCGGCAGAGACGGAAGTCATCGTTACGCGCCAAGGCAAGGGAAGTAACGGAACGGGTTCATACTAGCCACCTGAAGGGGAGCTGTAAGAGAGACATAGAAAGGGAGCACCAAAAAAGGGACTCCCAGATCTGGACCCTAGTTCTGCAGGGGCCAGGCCGAGGCAAAGCCTCCACTACAGAACCTAGCAGCGCTGACTGCTCCGCTCAGTCAGATGCTGGAGGGGGGAGGATGAGAGAGCCACCCGAAAGGGGGGAGCTCTTAAGGAATGTACTTCTCCGATGATGAGGAGAGTACTGCAAGCGTACACCCTCACCGTCCCCTAAGGGTGACTGCCACCACTCAGGACCGCAGAGGGAACGGTGCCTACGTCGAGGTTGTAGAACCTGACAAAAGTGTTGGGTGTAGACCAGCCCGCAGCTCTACATATGTCGGCGAGTGAGGCCCCTCTAGCCAACGCCCACGAAGCAGCAATGCCGCGAGTGGAGTGGGCCCTCAGATGGAGAGGGCAGGGAACCTCACACGCCTCATAAGCAAGGCGAACAGCCTCCACTAGCCAGTGGGCAAGCCGTTGCTTGGAGACCGCGGAACCCTTACGCTGGCCTCCAAAACATACAAAGAGCTGCTGGGAGCACCGAAGCTCCCGGGTTCTGTCCAGATAGATCCGAAGGGCTCTCACAGGACATAAGGAACCCTGGGCTGGGTCTGCCTCCTCCCGGGGCAGAGCTTGCAGCGTCACCACCTGGTCCCGAAAGGGGACCGATGGGACCTTGGGAATGAATCCGGGCCTGGGTCTGATGGTAACCAGTGAATCACCAGGGCCGAATTCCAGGCAGGATTCGTCGGCGGACAGTGCCTGGAGATCTCCCACCCTCTTAATTGAGGCCAAGGCAAGCAGGAGTGCAGTCTTCAATGAGAGGACACGCAGTTCCGCTGAGTGCAAGGGCTCAAAAGGAGACTTCCGCAGCCCAGACAGGGCGACGGAGAGGTCCCAAGAGGGAACAGAGGGAGGTCTAGGCGGCCTAAGACGCCTAGTTCCCTTGAGAAATCTCACCGTCAGTTCGGGGCTGCCCACTGATTTCCCTTCGACCCGAAGGTGGAAGGCAGAAATAGCGGCGGCGTAGACCTTGAGGGACGATTGGGACAGCCCCCGATCGAACCTCTCCTGGAGAAAGGTCAACACGACTCTGATGGGGCACGTCCTGGGGTCTTCCTGATGGGAGGAACACCAATCGACGAACCGACCCCACTTGCCAGCGTAGCATGCTCGGGTAGAGGGTGCTAGCGCGTGGTCTAACGTTCTCACCACGGAGGGTGGTAGAGGCTCGGGGTCCACCGCGGACAGATATGCCATACATGGAGGGCCCAGAGGTCTGGCCGCGGGTGCCTGTATCCCGCCCCCTGAGTCAGGAGGTCTGGACGCAGGGGGATCGGCCAGGGAGGGGCTGTCACGAGCGCAGAAAGGTCCGGGAACCAGGCTCTGTTCGGCCAAAGGGGCGCGACCAGAAGCAGTTCTCGCTCGTCCTCCCTGACCTTGCACAGTAACTGTGCTAGAAGGCTCACTGTGGGAAACGCGTATAAGCATTTGTTGCGGGGCCAGCAGTGTGCCAGCGCATCTGTCCCGAGAGGAGCCAGGGACAGGGAGTAGAAAAGCCGGCAATGGGTGTTCTGCCGGGAGGCAAACAGGTCTACCTGGGCCTCGCCGAAGATATCCCATATCTGCTGAACAGCCCGAGGATGGAGCCGCCATTCTCCCGCCGTGGGGTGAAACCTGGACAGCGAATCCGCGATCCGGTTGCATTCGCCGGGGATGTAACAGGCTTTGAGCCACAGAAGTCTGCTCTGACTCCAGAGGAGCAGTCGCTGGGCGAGGTAGTGCAGAGCACGGGAGCGCACACCGCCCTGGTGGTTGATGTACGCTACTACCGCAGTGCTGTCGGTCCTGACCAGCACGTGCCGCCCCCGGAGGAGCGGGCCGAAGCGCCGTAGCGCTAGGACGACTGCGACTAGCTCGAGACGGTTGATGTGCCAGCGAGGAAGCCGTCCGATCCAGGAACCGGACTCCCGGTGGGAACCGCACACAGCGCCCCAACCGGTCTTGGAGGCGTCGGTGGTGACCACTATGCGGTCGGGGGGACTCGAAAGAGGCACCCCGGACCGTAGGAAGCACTCCGAGTTCCAGACCTTCAGGTAAGGGAGCGCGCCTGTCGTGGACAGGCGTAGAGCTCCCCGGCGCCATGCCCAACTCGGAACTCGCAAGAGAAGCCATAGCTGCAGTGGCCGCATACGCAGGAGCCCGAGTCGAATGACTGGGGCTGCGGCTGCCATATGCCCCACGAGCCTCTGAAATAACTTCAGTCTGGCCACTGGTCGGGAGGACACCGCGGAAAGAGCGGTCAGCAAGGCCCTGGCGCGTTCTACCGATAGTTGCGCCAGCATGCTCTCGGAGTTCAGCTCCACCCCGAGAAAAGAGATGACCCTCACCGGAGTGAGGCGGCTCTTTTTCCAGTTGACCTTCAGACCCAAGCGGTTTAAGTGCGAAAGCACCTTGCCCTTGTGTCGGATCAACTGGTCCCTGGACGAGGCTACGAGAAGCCAGTCGTCGAGGTAGTCCAGGATCCGAATGCCTGCCCGGCGGAGCGGGGCAAAAGCGGCCCGGGCAACCTTCGTGAAGGTGCGCGGGGAGAGGGCAAGACCGACGGGTAGGACCTTGTA
>SRMA01025728.1:7170-140491 GCA_007224835.1 Danionella cerebrum
ACTGTAGTAAAATACTTTATATCAACTGTGTAAAAGTTAAAAGCAGTTTAAGAACAATTACCGTATTTTTCGCCCTATAAGACGCGGAGGGCGGTCACGGCTGTAGGAGAGGCGTAAGAGCTCCAGAGCTAGGCCGAAGCCGCGGCCATATTTCTACACTCGGCGCTGCGAGCTGACATCATCGCCCATCTCTGCTCGTCCGCGGCAAAATGTAATGCTCAAGGGAACAAGTCCCCGGTACCGGAGACTCTCGGGTTTAAGAGGTTAAATGATTTTATAACAATGTCCTCCTTCACACAGTCCTACGCGCTATGGTAGGATCGACGAGACAGGCGATGACGTCAGCGCGAACACCGGGTGTACAAATATGGCAGACGGCTCCAGAGCTAGGCCGAAGCCGTGGCCTCTCTTACGCCTCTCCTACGGCCGTAACCGCTCCGCGGCGCTCTGCATTCGCCGTATAAGACGCACTAACTTTTCCCTCCTCAGTTTTGGGGAAGAAAAAGTGCGTCTTATATGGCAAAAAATAATAAATGCAAATGTACAATTGATGTGAAGGTCTTGTGCACAGGGATTATTTTTATACACACCCGATTGATTCAGTATTAGTCACTGGTAAAGGTGGCAACACTTATGTCTTTGTAAAAAAATGGTAAAATGGACTTTACCAAGCTGTGAATATTAGAATACTTTTTGACAGTTTTGTTTTGCACCAAAGCACCATTTTTAAAGCTGTTATTGTTAAAATGAGCCAAAAACCCACATCTTGATTAGTAATATATTACAGCAGTACTTCAAGTCATTTTGTACACAAGTGACAAGACTTTTGTCTGGGACTGTATAAGCCCTTAGTAAAGGCAGAATAGGTCATTACCTGTTTCATTCTGTTGACTGAAAAACGATTCATGCTCAAAGAGTCACTGCAACCTTGTTTAGATAAATTGAACCCACTTCACAAATGCAGCTTCCAGTAGGTAGAGCAGGTGCCTACTGGCTCATATGAATGGTCTGATCCGACAATGTGTGTGAATACCATTCACAGTGTGTTTAAGCACATGTACTTCTTGTAATACTTGCTCTACTTATTCTTTTTCATTATTTGTATCCATATCTTTCCTTCAAGGAAAGCTTCATCTACATCTTCATGAGACGTTTACATGAATGGCGTCATCCTTCACTCTCTCCATTTTAATTGACAGAAAGCGCTGCAGCTGAAATCGGATGAGCACATCTTTAAGTTCATAAAGGCTAAATTTGGCTTTGGGGCAACAAGGTAAGTCATAGCTCGTCTCTTCGGGTGCTATCTCTAAGCCTTTTATCATCAGTCAAATGCATTCTTATTCAGAGGTGAGATCTACTCCGAGTCTAGAGCAAGCCATTAATCCACCATGATTAAATGTGTTCAGTGCTGGTGTGTGGCACACCGTATAATCTTCTCATCCGCAAGATATTTATGGTGCCATTTGAGTTGATCAGATGAATTGCTTCCAATAATCTCTATAAAATGCATCCATCCCACACCATCCCTGCCTGCCTTTTCAGGGACTTTGATGCCAGTCTGTATCTCTGCGAAGAGGCTTTTGGCTTGTTGCCATTGGATACATTTGAGCGCTTGGCTGGCACAGTGCTCCTCTATCCATATCTCTGCACCCTCAGTGTGCTCTTCATCTTGCTGCTGGTGGTGGCTCTCTCCAATCTCAGGTAAAACGATTTTTTCTGTTTAAGAATAATACACTCTCTGCCTGTTTCAGGGAATATAAACGTTCTCCTTCTCTTCGGTTTTCTAATTAGAGCCCAGAAAGAGGCTGAACAATGTCAAGCAGACTGTGATTATCGTTTCATAACCATCCGTCCACCACAGGTCACAATGCTAATTTTTAATTAAAGTTATAAGTCCTTATTAGATGTACTACATAATAGACGTTTGTTTTCCCTTCAAGCATTTGGATGTGTTCTGCTAATTCCTTACACTGTTGCATTAAGGCAGGGTAAGTTGTTTCAGCCAGAGGCCAAATATTTATGACATCATCAGACCAGAGAACACATTTTGTATTTCCTATCTCTAGACATTTACAGCGAAGGCACTAGAAAACATTTCGGATGCTAGGGACTGAAGAATATTGTGCTGCATGGTAAAACATGTACCTGACAGTGAGTCTGCAAAGTGTTTGATTTGTGATGATGCTCCCTTAAAAAACAATGTTTACCCTTGTGTATTGGGGATGTTTTCAGCCACTTAAGGGTGATTTTCAGTCTAAACTTTTTTTTTGCATAAATCTACCTCAGCTCTAATCAAAACTACTAGTTTTTTTGTTACCAGGATTTTTACCCTTTAATTGACAAGATCTTAATAGAAAAATTAATAATAATAAAAAAAAAATGAAAAAATCAATATGACAAAATGTTTTGGTCTGGATTGGTCTTGGACATGTCATTGGACAACAACACCGGCATTGGGGTATTTTTAGTTTTTAGTAGCACCAGAATTTGTTTTCCGTCACCATTTTGACTTTTGTCATAAAAACCTTTTTTGATTGTAATGTCATTGCTCTTGATTTTTGGTTGTCATTCCTGTTGTTAAGAGGTAAAATTAAAATCTTTTTGTTGGTCACCATTTAGAACCATTAACCATTAAGGATAGGCCTGTGCAAAAAAAAAAAAAACCAAAAAAAGCAAAGCTTAGTTTAAAGGATAATTGAGGTTAAATGGAATTGGGAGAGAAATGTTTAAAACCATTATATTTAGTTTCATTGTCAAAGTTAATGTTCAATAATGTTAGCTTGTTTGGCTAAAGATACGCAGACCTAATGCATCACCATGTGACTCGTTATATAAACAGTTTTGTAAAATATTGTGACCGTGGATCTACTATATTGTTACACCCCTAACGATAGTGTGTGATAACAAAACAAACAGTAAATATTTAAAAGTTTTACATTATTATTTTTATGTGAATTCTAAATGCTTCCACAACTCTGTTTTATTGAAACTGTTATTTAAAAAAAAAGATCTTTTTACTACTTTATACATTTTAAATGCCTCATGAAATCTAGAGAACGCCACTGAATTTCTGCCCCTTTTTCTCCAACTGTGTTCCTTTAAGCCTGAATGGGGCAGGAGGGAACACCGAGGAAGAAGACAGGACCTTTAACATGCGGTCAGATGTTGCTTATAACCTCTTACACACAGTCTTCTTTGGTCTGCTTGCCTTTTCCACTATGAGGTAAGCCACTTTAAAGGAAACTACTGCTGCTTTCATGCCACGTATCGCATTCCTCCATGCAACTATTTTCCTTCAGAATGTAAAGTCACCTGTAACTTCATTCCCTGCTGTTGCCACTATGGTGCATCTCAATTTCAACCTTTTCTCTTCATCCACTTTCATTTCCTGTCCTTCTCCATGATCTTTTTCATCTTATTAGTCCGTAACCCAAGTTGGTGGCTCTTTGGAGATTTTAATGATGGATGAATTGTGTGAGAGCATTGGGATATTGCTCTGGTTGTCATTAGAAGGGTAATGGATTTGCTGTTCTAGTGTTATGTTTTTGCAGTGCATTGCTTTAAGCTTTAGAAAGCTAGCTGAAGATTTTTATCACTTTTTCCTGGCAGGATGAAATATCTGTGGACTGGTCACATGTGCGCATTTGCAGCATTCGGGGTTTGTGGTAAGGAAGTGTGGGCTCTGTATCTGAGAGTCCTCCACTGCAACACCAAAACCACGGTGAGAAAATGAAGCAGATGTTAAAAAAGTTTCAGTTTGTAAGATTTATTTTCTAAGTACATTTTACACATTTGGGTTTTATTCAGACATACAAGTTCTATTGGCCTTTGCTGCAGTTGCTGGTTACATGATAAAAGAAATGATTCTGAACTGAATATTTAGTACTGATTGAAACAAATTATACAGATACGGAACCAGGGATTGGGCCGCCGAAGTCCAGTGGGACTCCGGTTGCACCATACCGTGCGATGTCACAGGCAATGTTTTTTGGTTTGTCATAAGGGTTTTTTTTTTATTTGAAATATTTTGTTTGTCTAAAATAATTTAGAAAAGTTCTTTCTCTAGGACCCTACCAGGACATACAGTGGTGTGAAAAACTATTTGCCCCCTTCCTGACTTTTTATTCTTATTGTCACACAAAATATTTCAAATCATCAAACACATTTTAATGTTAGTCAAAGATAACACAAAATGCAGTTTTTAAATGAAAAATACAAACCCACATAGCCCTGTGTGAAAAAGTGACTGCCCCACTTGTTAATAAATAACTTAACTGTGATTTATCACACCTGAGTTCAATTTCTGTAGCCACCCCCAGGCCTGATTACTGCCACACCTGTTTCAATCAAGAAATCACCTAAACAGAAGCTACCTGTCACAGAGAAGAAGACCAAAAGCACATCGAAAGCTAGACATCATGCCAAGATCCAAAGAAATTCAGGAAGAAATGGGAACAAAAGTAATTGAGATCCATCAGTCTGGTAAAGGTTATAAAGCCGTTTCTAAAGATTTGGGACTCCAGTGATCCACAGTGAGAGCCATTATCCACAAATGGCAAAAACATGGAACAGTGGTGAACCATCCCAGGAGTGGCCGGCCGCCTAAAATTACCCCACGAGCGCAGAGAAAACTCATCCGAGAGGTCACAAAAGATCCCAGGGCAACATCCAAAGAACTGCAGGCCTCACTTACCTCAATTAAGGTCAGTGTTCACGACTCCACCATAAGAAAGAGACTGGGCAAAAAACGGCCTGCATGGCAGAGTTCCAAGACGCAAACCACTATTAAGTAAAAAGAACATTAAGGCTCGTCTTAATTTTGCTAAAAAAACATCTCGATGACTGCCAAGACTTTTGGGAAAATGTCTTGTGAACTGACGAGACAAATGTTACATCTGGCGTAAAAGTAGCACAGCATTTCATAAAAAGAACATCATACCAACAGTAAAATATGGTGGTGGTAGTGTGATGGTCTGGGGTTGTTTTGCTGCTTCAGGACCTGGAAGGCTTGCTGTGATGGTTGGAAGCATGAATTCTACTGTCTACCAAAAAATCCAGAAGGAGAATGTCCGGCCATCTGTTCGTCAACTCAAGCTAAAGCGATTTTGGGTGCTGCAGCAGGACAATGTCCCAAAACACACCAGCAAATCCACCTCTGAATGGCTGAAAAAAAAATGAAGACTTGGAGTGGCCTAGTCAAAGCCCTGACCTGAATCCCATTGAGATGCTGTGGCATGACCTTAAGAAGGCGGTTCATGCTAGAAATCCTTCAAATAAAGCTGAATTACAATTCTTCAAAGATGAGTGGGCCAAAAGTCCTCCAGAGCGCTGTAAAAGACTTGTTGCAAGTTATCGCAAACGTTTGATTGCAGTTATTGCTGCTAAGGGTGACCCTACCAGTTATTAGGTGCAGGGACAATTACTTTTTCACACAGGGCTATGTGGGTTTGGATTTTTTTTCTCGTTAAATAATAAAACATTTATTGAAAAACTGTATTTTGTGTTTACTTGTGTTATCTATGACTAATATTAAAATGTGTTTGTCACATTTTGTGTAACAAACCTGCAAACGAATAAAAAGTCAGGAAGGGGGCAAATAGTTTTTCACACCACTTTATAGCCCTCGATAACATAGCTCCTAGGATCCACGATAAGGTGGCGGTTCTAGGTAGGGTGAGCTCCCTATCGAGAGAAGCTAAGGGGCTCAGCCATTTTTTTTGGAACCCTGAGCATACCAAGATAAGAAGAAGATGAAGAAGAAGTCTTCATCAATGAACAAAAAAAATAAGAGATCATAAATTTTCTGTGACCACCCTTTGCCTTCAAAATGGCAGCAATTGTTCCAAACATCCTGAAGAACTAATCACTGATCTTCTGTGGCTGGAGGCTTTCCCACAGTCTTCTGTCTTTTCAAGTAAACCCAGACACACCTTATAACATTGAGATCAAGGCTCTTCTGGTTTTACTTTAAGCAGAAGATGGTTCTTGTTGACTTTGGTTGAATGTTTGGGGTCGTTGTCCTGTTGCAGAATAAAATTAGGGCCAATCGTATGCCTTCCTGATGGATAAGTATCTCCCTGTAATTATTAGCACAGAGCAAATCCATTTGCCAAAGTCCCTATCATTTTAGGAACGATTGCCCTGCTTCACAGTTGTCTGTAACTGCTCCCATTTTCAGGTCACTTGTTCCCACATTGGAGGTATGCTTCTTTTCCGCAAATTCTTCCATCAAGACCATTTCTGACCAGACTTCTTCGAACAGTAGATGAGGAAACCTGGGTCCCCTGTTTATGCTAGCTCATAGCTGATGGCATTGCTGGACATCCTTCGTTTTCAAAGAGTAGTTAGCTTGATTACCACCACGGCATCTTTGATCCTCAATGTTGCCAGCTACTAAGCAATTCTTAAAAAGCTGAGTACCTCATCCAATTTAATTAATTTTAATTCCTGCTGTTTCCGCAACCTTGTGTCGATTTTGGGGGCGGAAATGTGTTAATCTATTTTGTTAGAATTTTAATGTGCCGCCATGAAACTCTGCACCTATTCCGCTTCGTACGCCACAGGAAGTCCATCCCCCTCACAGGAAGTCCTTGAGATTATTGTTGAGAATATTATTCTGTTATTGTTCTGAAATTTTTTTCTCACACATCAAAATTCCTGCTGTTTCCGTTTCATTGAGGACAATGAGGATCCTGTTTGGATCATACACTATTTGTACTTCTGAAAGCATTCCTTGTTCTCTGTTTTTTTCAGCCTAAAACTTTTGCAGAATACTGTATTTTTGACTGTAGCTTTGGAAAATTGTATTTTAAAATCTTTTTACTGCACATAATCACACATACAGCACGAGGAAATAGAGGAATGTTAATAATGCGTTTTTGGTCCCACATGAATTATTCACACAACTCGTTTCCTAACAGCATGTTCTTTCGTTGTTTATTTGCATCTGCTGTAAAGGTCACTAGTGAATTGTGAATCTTATCTCAAATCATTAGACATTTATAATTTATTGATATTCGAGAGAGAACTGCATTCCCGTCATTAATATTAACAGCAGCCCAGATTGTGTATGAATTTATTTGTTTTATTACATGCCACAACCAAAATCCAGATTACCGTTCTCTCACGTGCATCATGGGCAGTTCTATGTAAACCCTCCAGGAACACATTTTGGCTATGTAGATAAAACTGTAGCAATTTTAATCCAATGTCCTTCTCATAGATCCAAAACAAACAGTAGCAAAAACACAGCCCTAATGGAATCCAATAGAGGGATGTCTACAAAATAACAATGCCTATCAGATATCCGCAGATGCAAGTCTCATTTGGAAGCTGTAATACTCAAAAGTGAAAATTTAATGCACTCCCACTAGGTGGCAGTGTAGTCATAGCACTCGAACCATAACATCCTGTTTTTTTTTTTTTTTTTTTTTTTTTTTTTTAATAAATACCTTTTATCGGTATTAATATAAAATAATCTTTTCCGCAGATGAGACTCATCAGGTATTCTGTGCCTATTATAATCATGGCGTTCCTTTATTATAAGGTAAGGAACACACAGCGCAAGCACAAACACATTAATTCATTCTCTACTGATTTATGTTAAAGATAATCCTGTTGGTTATGACATGTTTTGTTTGCTTCATTTTGGGTTGTTTCATTGTTAATTGATTAGAATGAGTCATACCCCTAGACTCTGCCTCCATCTCAGCGGCTGTCTTTGTGTTGACAGTTCTGGCCCAGACTGATGGAGGAGGTTTCGGAGCTGAGAGAGTTTTATGACCCAGACACGGTGGAGTTAATGGAGTGGATCAGGTAAAACAGCTGTAATCTTCCTCGTACATGCTAAAAGCAAACAATGCCAGTGAACCTGAAGAACAAGGCACTGGAACCTTGTGCATATGAGGCACTGTTGGCACACAGATTAATATTCATCTACATGGATAGGGAAAGATTCTTTTTGAATGAGATTTTCATTATCATGGCAAATGAGTTTGTGGAAATTTAACTTCACTGCTGCACAATTTTAATTTGATAGTATTTTTTAAGTTGTGATTTGAAGAAGGGCTAAATTATGCTCTGTCTGGGGTTTAAATGGTCTGAAAGGAACTATTTGTTTTTTCTTTATTCAAGTGACTGCTTTGAAGAAGTGAATAGTTCATAGATTTTATGGTTTACTTCTGCAGTGATGCTGCATTTGAGTGATTTGCACTTATATGAGTGAAATCTCAGAAGTCAGATATTGGAAGGCTTCCTCCCATCTCAGTACAGATTTTGTCCCACGTCTCTTTAGGATCCCCAGAAATCTTCTCCGTCATTAAGGTTTTGCAGCTGGTGTATGGCAGAACGTTTAGTCCCCTCCACACATTCAATTCAAAGGCCACTGTAGGACCTGTTAATTAATTCTAAACCAACTAAGAAGACTCAACTAAGAAGAAAACGAGGATTTAAGAGTAAACGTGGATTTATTTATCTTAAAAATTGCATCAACAAAACACATTGAAGATTGTGGGCGGGGAGAGGGCACAGATTTTCTATGGAATTAAATTTAAAGACCACTGTCAAATCTGCTATAAAAATAATAGTTCTAAACTAAGAAGAATCTGAAAGCAAGGTTTCAGAAGATTTAAACGAAAATGTGACTTTATTTAGCTTAACCTCTTAAGCCCGAGAGTCCCCGGTACCGGGGACTTGCCCCCTTGTGCGTTACATTTTCACTCATAGCTCACGAACCCTGAGAATAACCCACACATATTAAATACTGTTGTGTTCAGCGGAAACTCCTCTAAAAGCGTATCTAATTCAATTTCATATCCGTTAACCACAGCTCGAACGCCATGCAAATAAACAACAACATGTCCGGAGTATAATTCATGACCACGTTTTTGTTTATGTGCGATATGTATCCACAATATAAACGGAAACACCCAAACCATTACATTAAATGAAAGCTAACAACCAGCTGAATCCAGCGATATGCAACTCATTTACATTGCATGAAGTATTTCAGAGCAGGGAGCGAAAGTTCCCCGAAAAAACGCCAGCGAAAACCAAGCAAGCATGTAAATCTTGTCTTACCTTTGCCGTTTTTTCAACAAAAAGTTATTTCCATAGCGATAAAAGTCCGTTTGTTGTTATGTCCGGTCGATAGCTTCGCGCAAACACCATTTTGGATTATTTCTTTAGCTTTGTGGCGTCATTACGTCACCAAATATGGAATGACTCCCCGTGCGTAAGAGGTGGTCTCTCCACGCTGCGCGTCGTGTGATTCGTCGGCGATCCCGTCAGTCTCAAAATGGTTGAGCTGATTGGTTTCCATAGAATCAGAGCTTTCCAGCGATATATAGATCTCCGGATTGGACAGATGGTCGGGGGGTAGGGACACGCAGAAGCTCGACGTCGAAAGCGTTTGTGAATGAAAGGTTCCCAAAAGCGCAGCAAGATGGTGTAAATGAGCTTCTACCCCCCTTTTACAGCGTTTCTTTAGGAGTTTTTTTTTGCTGAAATCATGTCCCATAAGCAAGAAAAGAAGACTATGAACGTAGCTGAAGCTTTGGACAAGATTTTTTCCATATTTCAATTATTGTGCCAAATTGTGCCAAACTGTGCCAACATGGATTACGCCTGAACTTTGTTCAATCAAAACCTTTACAGAATATTAGTTTCTTGTAGTATGAACACCAAACTTGCTACAGATGTCCTTGACATGTAGTGGTTACAATTGATTGTGTTTATTTGCTTCGTTATAAGTAAAATAAGGAGATATTGGAGGAAACATGTGTTTTTTTTTTAGGCGGAGTTCATTTTTTGGCCATTCCAACATCAATTACTCTTACCCAGTGTTCTTGACTGTCAAATTAACTCATCCACACCACTCCCCAAGAACCTATCTTCATTTTGATACCAAGATTTGCAGTTTAGGCCTTGTAAAAGCTGAGAAATGCCTTAAAAAGTAAAAGTATAGGATTTTCGGAAAATAGGCCTCAGGGCTTAAGAGGTTAAGTTAACTTACCTTTTTTTGATTTTTCAGATTGATAACACACAAAAATCTTTTTTGGTTAGGGATTGGGTGAAGCCATTTATTGTCAAACAACTGTGTTTTCTCTTTTTAAATCATAATGACCACAGAAACTTTCCAAATGACACTGACCAAAAGTTTACAAAAGTTTAGCTCTTGATATTTTGTATTTCCCCCTTTTGCATCAATCACTGCCTGAAGTCTTCTGAAATCAGAAAATTTGGTTATGAGCACAACTGTAGGTTCAATATGACATTTGTTCAATAACCAGATCAGCCTTTTTTCACATGCATACCATAACCCGTTTGCATGCAGCTCTTTCTATAAAAGTCGAAGTGACTTTATTCACTTGATAGATCTCACCTAAACTATTGTAACATGTTGGTGTTTGGTCTCCTTGTCAAGTCACTCAACAAACTTCAACTAACTCAAGCACTGCAGCACAAGTTCTAACCTGTGCATCTAGAATGGTTTAATATAAAATCGTATTGCTCTCTTTCCAAGATATCAATCTGAACGGCTTGCTGTCTGCTCCTTGTCACGGTAACCCAGATCCTCCTGGGCATGCAAGTTTTTTCTTGTGCTGCTCCCACACTGCAGAACAAACTCCCACACTATGTTCGGAACAGTTTTTATAGGTACTATTTTATTCCTCATATTCTTCATCTCGACATGGATGATGCCCCATCATCTTCAGTGCTCAGCATAAATGAGTACACCCACTTTAAATAATATAAATTTAATGAGTAGCTTAATAAAGAACAGAACAATTTCTGAATCTTTATAACTAACGGTTTATGACCTGCCATAGACCCAAGCCCACCAGAGCTTATTTTACATTTTTATCTGCTATGGTGCCATTTTTTGGAGTATTTGAATTTGCCATACATCAACACAACCCTTATATCTTCGATTTTAATAATATTAATAGTTAGTTCAATATTAACTGAAGAAAGTGTCAAAACTAAAAAAAAAAAAAAAACACAAAAAATGCAAAATCGTTTTTTTTTTCTCCGCATATTTTTCCTAAATACAGACATTTCATAGCTTTATCCCTCAAAATTGTAAATGTAAAAAAGTCTAAATGCTTTTGAGCCAGTAAATTTATTCTGAGTGAATTCATTGCTTAGTTTTTGGGATTTACTCGAATTTATAAAGTTAAGACAAAAAAACTAAAAACGTGCTCATTTTGCATAAAACATACCAGGAACATCAAAATAAACGATTTAGAACTGTGCAATCAAATTGCAAATTGAAAAAAAAAATGTTTCTAAGAAACTTTTGGTCATAGATAGCTTTTTGTATTAGACAATAATAATTAATATACAGTGCAATGAATAACAAAAATAAAAATAGTAGTGCAGTGTACTCATTTATGTACATTTCAACATGGGAAAGATAAAGTTGATGATAAGGATGACTTAACCATACAACACTAGTGGCATCAACACCCCCCCCCCCCCTCCTGTTTCAGTCCAACGGGGAGTGATCTTCAACTAACATTCAAAAAGCAAAGCTGAGGAAATTTTTTGCAACTGCTTGGAATCAACTACCAAAGATGGGATCTGAAAGAGTTACCGACTGGTCATGATATCTTTTCTTGAGTTTTCCTTATAGCATAAAGCATCTGGCATCAAAATATGCCAAAAAAGATGAGTCACTTCATATCTAAAACCTTGATATCTCCATTTATCACTTGTTTACTCTTTGGTGAAGGACACAAATAAAGAGCTGCAGTGAATACACTGCACACTTGATCGCCTTGCATCCATGAGGCAGCAGGTAGCTGTTGGAACTGGGCTGGTTAAGATGCATGAATTAGACATTATCTTTTGGAGGGACTCCAGTGGTTGGCAAGCGAGGTTTCCATCAATGATGCCATTCTGACTGTAAGCGGGGTGATGGACGACAACAATTGCTTGGTCATATTGTCAAGTGTCAGTGTCAGGGATGGTGTGAGTGAAAGCTTTTGACACTAGTGACACAGGTGATGTTTCCCTGAAGAAAATGAGATTTGAGTCAGGGATTAGTGGCTGAGTTCCCATGGCTGACGCTTTGGCACTAAGCCGCTTTCACGTGGTAATTAACCATTAGATGAAAGAGTTAAGAAGGGATCACTTCACACTTCTGTCTGTGCATGGCTTGCCAAAGCCCGGGCTGTTTTATATGTAGATTAGCAGAGATACTTTTCTCTCTGGAAGGGAGGGAGTGCAGGAAAATGTATCAAAGAGAGTGCCAGTATCAGCTTCCTCCATCCATGATTGGAACTCAGAGCATAATGAACCACATACTGGGGCGCACTGTGAAAAGGGAGGCGAACAACTAGAAGCATGCAAGTATCGCTGTCATGCAATCTTTGTAAGATCTTGTGCTAAAAACGCTCATTATACTATACATATTAAAGTGGGTGCAGGAGCAGTACCATTTTTCTACATTTAAGATGTAGCTTTGTTGTTGTAGTTATACATTTTTTGCTCTGAAACCTTGTGAGCTGTGTGCGTCGTGTTTGCTATGATTGATTTGGAAAGAAGTGCACAGCCAGTGACTCCGTTTGTTATTGTAACACTCTTGTGAAGCATTCCGAAAACTTGACTTTGAGGAAGTCTGTAAAAATCGGAGATTTATATTTTTTGCATTCTCTTTCAGCTCAGTGGCTGAAGTGCACAACTTGAAATGTGATGTTTTCTCTCAGAATAATCTTAAGAGTTTGAGCATTGTGTGAGTCATTGTTCCATCTTGAGGATTTTTGTTTTATGTTTTATTGGACTTACAAAAAGAAAGATGTGTTCGCTTAACACAGAGCAGCCGAGTTGCTCTGTACTCTGGCTCTTTAACAAGCTGTGAAGTTAATAATGGAACAGACTGGCTTTTATTGATTGATCTGATGAGGGATTAATTGGAAGTGTTTTAGCCTCTGAATGTTGCTTTGGGTGCAGTTTTGGATGCGTTTAAATGAAAATATTCCACCATTGAATGAAATATTCAGTTTTTGACAATATAAACATTAGAAATTAGCCACTATATTTACAAATTCAAGTTGAATTCAGATGTTTAGAAATTTTTCATGCTCACGGTGATGGTATTCTGATTAGAGGCTTATTAAAGGTGTTCATCCATCCATACATCCATTTTCTGTTTGATTTGATTTGGAAAGCTGCCTATTTCCATCAGGCCAGAGGCGGTGTTACACCCTGGACAGGTGTGCCATTCCATGAGACATTCACACTAGATTTTTCTAACAGCATGTTTTTGGGACTGTGGGGAAAACTGGAGAAGCCTTGAACCTGCAACCTTTCAACTGAAAGGCAACAGTTCTACCCACTGAGCCACCGCGCCCCTAGTAAAGGTGTTATATTATGCAAATTTCAAAGAATTTATATTAAATATTTGATGAGTGCAATATTATAAATGGGACAAAAAAAATCTCAGCACGTCATGCTTTCACCACGCCCCCTACTGACCAAACCTCACCTGTCAGTCAGAATTTGGCAAAGACACAAACATTGAGCAGCATTTTAAAATGGTGTAAATGCCTACTACATTATAATCAAGTGAAAACACACTTCCTTTGGATGGTTCTCCAGGGCAGGTCGGCTGTTCTCACTTCCAGGTCAGGCAGGACACCCGATCTGCAAAGAGATGAGCTGTTCTACCGATTAATCTGATTGGTCAGTGGGCGGTGCTAGGAACATCAAGCCATTTTCAGCTCACAAAAATGAAAGATTCTGAATAAAACTTGAGGCATGTTTTTATGAGGGAACAACACTAAAAGATGTCAGTTGATTTTACATAATATTTAAACATATTCTTATTTTCTTAAAACACTTATTTATTTATTTGTGTAGTAGACCAGGTGTTGCCCCATAATTCTAGTGACAGGAAGACATTCAGTGTTCGAACATAGACAAAATGCGATTAATGTACTGGATTTATTTAAGATTGACATTTAACTTTATTCACATTTGATCATTTGCGTCAGATTTGCTCAGTTCATTTTGATTATTTGGTTAAAGGCACAAGATGGAAAGGCATTTTGGAAAGCAAGCATGTGTAAAAATCTTAGAATTGACATTCTACGTTTAACCCTACTGCTCTGTTTTGCAATATGTGGCATGAAAAAGATGGCTCCCCTGAGAAAAGAAACCACAATGCAATTCTTGTTCATAGAGCGAGCCACCCATGTAAATGCCATCCTGATCTCCACCCAGCTGTGCAGAGCTTAGAGAATGTGTAAATTAGCCGAGAAAGCTTTGCACGGAGAATGCCCTGAAAACATGTGTCTTCTCTCAGCGAGTGATTAGTGGCCTCTCATTCCAGTCTCATCAGTCCTTTAGATGGAAGCTCTGACTCTGAATCATCATCGTCTGCCTTATCGTTGTGAAAGTCTGCTGCCTTTATAATTAATTTTCCCATTTTTTTTGTCTTTTTACAGGGTGCGCTTCTATTATAGTGTTATTTCTAAATGTTGCTTTGTTTTGAAATAATGAAGATAAACGACTCCTTTGTTTTGTCTGACAGAAGAAGTTTCCTGGCCCCTTAGAGTGCACATAATTTTTGCGTCCCATTGGAACAAAGAAAATCTCCAGTTTTTGCTGGTTTTGATTTCTTTTACACTCTAATTGTAACTTCAGCCACTTTTCTCCTCTTCCCTTTCTAATTTGATCAAATTAGTAGCTTTCGTGCTGTAGATGTCTCGGTGGAGATGTTGAAGATGTCTCGCTGGAGATATTTGGCTAACATATCGCTAATTGCGACGCTTGCAGATGCATGCCTTGTTTGAACTCCAGCAGAATTTTGCTAATTTGCAAAACCCTTCAATATACGCTCTGTTTACACAAATGAAAGGTTAGCTGACACTGTTTCGCCGTATTAGAATTTCTTGTTTCACAGCTGAGTGAAATGGTGTCATTCGTGAAATAAGACTAAGATTCATGATCCCCTGAATTGTTTGCTATATCATGATATATCTGTAGCTTTGCAACAAATACATTTGAGGGTTTTGAAATAACTCAGGGTGACCTCTGAAATCTATTGTAGTTTTCTGTGGATGTCATTAATTCATAGAGTTGTGTTTTGGCCGATCAGTCAGTCATCACTTCCCCAATTTCTACCCTAAATTTCCCTGTGTTTAATACAATGGATGCATCTCCACATAATTTAGCATTTTTTGGGGCAATCATTATGATTGATCTCCGCAAGCTTCCCAATGTGTGTTTAAGCAAGGCTACATCTCTTTGCATTTATTAATAAATAAAAATGGTTCTTTGATTCCATGCTTTTTATCCTTGAATGGATTCTCCTATAATTATTTCCTCCATCCTCATCCCCTTGATGCTTTCAGGAACTGGGTCAATGACCTAGCAATTTTTTTTTGACTGTGTTATTTATGAACATGAAATAAAAAGGAAGTTCATACCTAGAAACCTAGATTTATAAAGTTTAATGTTTAGAAATGTGCTAGTTATTCTGTTAGCTATTGCATTAACTTAGCTAGTTAATGTAAAGACTTGTAAACACTTATAAGCTATTTATAAACCATTTATTGCTTTATGTCTAGTTGTGCCTTACAGCTAGACATAAACTATGTAAATGTTTACATTTTGCTATAACTATGTAATAATTAGCTTCAAATAAAGCAAAGCCATACATTCTGCAAATTAGACACTTTACGAGGTACAAAATAGTTGTGAACTTGTAGTAGAATAGGAATGTAGAATAGGATTTTCAACAGTTTTTCTGAAGAATGGCAATATAGAGGAAAAGCACAGCTTGATATTTAATCATAACAACTGTTTTATTACATAGATTTCTTAATGATAATAAGCAAAATGCCATATTACTAAAGATTTTGTTGACAGAAGGCTGAAAGAGTGTTTACATTACATAGAACACTCAGCTTTTAAGTGTTTTTAAGTGGTCACATGAGTTATTGATATTACTGTTACAGTTGTGCTCATAAGTTTGCACACCCTGGAACCTTTTTCTCATTTGTCGGCCATTTTTCAGTAAATATGAATAATGTAAAAGCATTTTCCCACTTATGGTTAGCCGTTGGGTGAAGCCATTTATTGTCAAATATATGTGTCTACTCTTTAAATCATAATAACAACAGAAACTTTCCAAATGACCCAGATCCAAAGTTTTGGCCTGATAACATGGACAAAAACTGATACTAAAGGGTTTGAGTGTGGCTGGTAATGGTAACCATCCTCACCTGCGACCTGTTTGCTTGTAATCAATGTTTTTTCTCTGAAAAGACCCTCGCCTCTTTCATCCAGTGATGTGCTGACATTTTTAAGCGATGGGTAAAGCAAAAGAGCTGCCAAAGGATCTACGAGAAAGGGTAGTTGAACTATTCAAAAAAGAAAAAGGGAAATAAAAAAGATTATATCAGGAAGGGCAATCATGGGTGTTCCAACCAGTATTAAGAAGTGGAAAATGAGGGATTCTGTTGAAACCAGGTGGACCAACAACATTTCTGCTACAACCAACAGAAAAAAAATGTTAAGGGATACAAAGAAAAACCCACAAATAACTTCAATTTAAATACAGGGCTTAATGAAAAAAAGTGGTGTTGCTGTTTCAAGGAGCTCAATAAGGAGACACTTGAAGAAAAATGGGTTGAATGGTCGAGTTGCCAGAAGAAAGCAATTACTACGCAAAGAGTGATTAGACCAAAATTTCATATTTTGGCCACACCCATAAACACAACATTTGGAGAGGATTCAACATGAATGGAACACCATCCCTACTGTGAAACACAGAGGAGGGTCACAAGTGTTTTGGGGATGTGTGAGCTCCAAAGGCAAAGGAGACTTGGTCAAAATTGGTGGGAAGATGAATGCTGCATGTTATCAAAGGATACTGGAGGAAAATGTGCCCTCATCATCCCTGAAGCTGCACAACATGAAAACAATCTAAAATACAAGGCCAAATACACTTGTCTTTGGTTACACCAGAACAAGATGAAGGTTCTGGAGTGGTCATCTGAGTCTTCTGACCGGAATATCATCAAACCAAGGAGAACTTAACCGTGCAGATAATGCATAACTGTCTAATTTCAAGAGTTTGAGGCTTTTTCTCACGATGAAATGGGCTGCTTTACCAACAGAGAAGATAAAGAACCTCATCAACAACTACCTCAAGAGACTCCAGGCTTTAATTGATTTTAAATACAAATATTAAGAGCTGGGGTGTGTAAACTTTTGATCAGGGTCATTTGGAAAGTTTCTGTTCTCGTTATGATTTAAAAAGAGTAAACGTTTAAGCTCAACTGTATTTTGAGAAAAGATGCACACATTGGGGTTACAGGTTATTGCATCAAGATTCCATGGCTGTACATGTCCAGACATAAAAGTAAATCAGCTTTAGAACTGACTGAGAGCTTCACAAACAACTGCCCGAAGTGAACTGATTTATCAGTGTTTATAAAAGAGGCTCAACATCAATCTAATGGAAGGTCATTTCTTTTGCCGAATAAGTTCACAAAGCTTTTCTGTTTAAGGAGATCTACAGTGTGGCCTGACAGCGGTGAAGATATGGCTGTACAGCTTGCCCTCTCAATGGAATATTAATGACGTTAATCAATTTTTATAATGTCAGCAGGGTGCAGGCTAACATAAACTGACATTTACATAAGAGAATATAAATCTGAAATTAAATATAAATCAGGAAGAGGCCAGAACATTTCCATGTCAAAATGGAAAAATTACACAGACCCCTCAAGTTTGGAAAATGATGCACTGTGGGAGAGGTCAAAGGGCAATCTATTCAGAAATTCATTGATTTAGTCGACATTTCTCTAGTAGTTCTCTATTAAAGTACTGCAGAACATGAGTCAAAATGCTCTCAAACCCAGAGTGGTTTTGTATCAATTGGGAAGTTTCCCTGAAAGCTCACAGATATAGTTCTGCTAAAGTTGTGAGTTTACAGCATGTTTATGATTTAAATGGTGGGCAATGAGGATTATTGTTGGGTTCTCTGCTACGAAGCAGTAGGCAATGTAAATGACAGAGGGTCAGCAGATGGTGAGTTCCATAGTGCACAAGGGTCACAAACTTTCGTAGTCAGTTGCTTTAAACCTCTTGTAGCCTTCATGTTAGCTGATGAGCAGTGCAGAGACAGCCTCATTGAATGGGTTTCATGGCTAAACAGCTGCACAAAATCCTACTTTACCAAATCCAATACAAAGCATCTGATGCATTGATGTCTCTAGAGACATTTCATCTTGCATTTGCCAATATAGGAAGGTTTCAGGAGAATGCTACTTGTCTCAATGCTTTCACAACTGGTGGTGTACAGTTGGAAAATTCCATTTCCTCAACTTTGTGGGAACAGTTAGGGGATGACCCCCTCCTGTTTCAACATGTTACAAAAACAACTTCCTTATGGACACAGATAAGCACATTTGGTGTGGAAGATCTTGCCAGATGTATGTGTGGCATGGTGCTGATGGGGTGGTGGATGTTCTCCTGGGGGATCTCCTCCCAGACCTGGATTAAAGTATTCGCCAAGTCCTGGATAGTCTGTGATGCAACTTGGCATTGGTGGATAGAGCAAAACATTATGTCCCAATTGGTTTCAGGTGAACAGGTGACCAGTCCATGGCATCAATGCTTTCACTTTCCAGGAACTGCTAAAGCACTTCAGCCAAATAAGATCTATCATTGGAACCCCTTTGCCAACGGCACCAGCATGTGGTCTCACAGTGGGTCTGAGGACCTAATCTTTGTACCTAATTGCAGTCCCTCCAAAGAAATGCCACCCCACAACATGACTGACCCACTGCTAAACCGGTCATGTTGGAAGATGTTGGGGCAGCAGAATGACCTCCGCCTTTGCCACATGCTCATTGTCAACCTGGTTTTATCTGTGAAGAGAACAGGGCGCTACTTTCAAATACAAGCTATATACCAGCCCTCAGCTATAGATGCTATATACCACCCTCATGGAATCAAATGGTTTTTGACCATCTGAGCACGGGTGCATATTTGTGGTCTTCATTAATTCATTTTTGCAGGGATTTGGAGGTGCTCTTCCCAATCCTCACTGAACAAAGGTGGAGGTAGTGGTCCTCCTGATGGGTTGTTATCCACGCCTCCTGATGCACAGGACTGTCTCCATGCTGTGGACACTATGCTGACAGATACAGCTAAGCTTTTTGCCACAGCTCACATTGATGTGCCGCAATACCTGAGCCACTTGTGTGGGTTATAGAGTCCATCTCATGCTGCTACTAGAGTGACTGCTCTGCCAGCATTCCGAAGTGACCAAAACATCAGCCAGAAAGCATAAGAATTGAGAAGTGGTCTGTTTAATTGGGGTGTCTTGGTAATTGCCTCTAAAGTGATGAGTTTGATTTGCATCTTCAGTATATTGTTGAGCACGATAAATGAAATCCAGCAGCACTCATGCAGCCCCACATAAGACCACTGCCACCACCATGCTAAACAATATAGAATCCCGGTAGTCTTTATCTTTTCAGCATGGGCCCTTGCAAATTTTAGGGCTGCTTTTTGTGCTTGTGCTTTAGGAAAGGCTTACTTCATGGATGATACCCATGCATGCCATTCCTTTGTAGTGTGCGCCTTATGGTGTCACCAATAACGGTCACTCCAGTTTGGCTTTCTACTGTTTTAGCTGACACTTGCATGGTTATTTTCTTCAACCCTTCTCATCAGAAGACACTT
Organism: Danionella cerebrum; assembly: GCA_007224835.1. Lineage (NCBI taxonomy): Eukaryota > Metazoa > Chordata > Actinopteri > Cypriniformes > Danionidae > Danionella > Danionella cerebrum. The sequence continues at coordinate 26,878 of SRMA01025728.1, forward strand.
CTATCGAGATGTTAACTTCCGTGGGTGATATGGATGTCTCTGTAAGATGGTTGCACTTCCATCTTTGTTAAATTTTGAATCACTTTTTTTCTGCAGTATTTTGACTGACATGTAAAGAAATGATTCCCTTTCCTGGATTTATGACATTTTTCTTCCACAAGGAGCCCTTACTGACAGCATGCAATGGGAAAGACTCTTCTAAATGAACGATTAAACTCGCATGTGGTTGAATGCTTGTTAATTAGAATTTTGTAGACTCCCTTTTTTCCTAAGACTATTATTGGGGTGTACTAATTTAGGCTGAGAATTATATAAATATAATACAGTGGTACCCCGGGATACGAAAATTATCTGTTCCAGGGTGGCGTTCGAGTACATTTCGTAACTTGAAGCATTCGTATCTCGGGGCACCACTGTATATATACAGAATATTATTCACAGAAACCATTTCTTGTCCAGTATTGAGCATATGAAAGAAACGGTTTGTCCTTGTCTCCTCATCTCAGGGTAATGCATTGAATGTGAATTAAGGCTGTTTGCTAGCATCTCTGGAGATGAATTGCACATTTGAAATCAGACATTCTGCTCTATGATTACAGTCATTCATGAAGGACAAGACATTAATGTCTCGGTTGTTTTATTGAAGTCTGTTGGTGCGAGAACACAGAAGGGTGACCATGAAAGGCAGGGGGAAATCATTTGTCTGATGGCATCTGCTCTGCCTTCATTTATCACGTATTTAATATCCATTGATTTTAAAATTAAACGAGTTTCTCAAAATGAACATTAAATTACTTGTTGGAATAAAAGTTTGCAAATCTTTTAGTCAAGTGTGCACCCTTTGCACCCAGAATCACTCATTTCTCCAATCACCCACCCATCTATCTGTTGCTTTGTTTGTCTGTGCATCTGGTATCTTCTCATCTCTGCTGCAAAACAGCAGAAGATTTACCTTGATCTTCTGATCTCAGTTGAGTTTTGATTTTGTTGTCCGGATTCCCTACTAGCATCAAAGAGGCAGATGCTGAACCCCATTAGTTGAAAGAACCTGTGCATCTTAAGGTAGTTTTCTGAGGTGCATGCTCAGGTAATGCGATCAGACATAAAGTTTGTCTTTGAGGTGAAGGTCATGTAAAATTCTTTGAGCTCTCTGTAATTGGAGACATTTTTCTCCCTCTGGAGCTTCATTGCGGTCTCTGTAAACTTTAGACAGAAATAATTGTGACTCCTCCAGTGCAGGAGAGTGTTTGTGAGTTTGTCCTCTATGTTAATATATTTGATGTGGGCTGGTTAATGAACTCGGTGCAAGGTTTTCCTGCGAGTACGCCTTTTCATAGCTCACCACATTTGCTCCTTTGTGATGGCGTATTTAATTCTGACATCCAGACTTTCATTCCGGGCTGGGCCCAAATGAAACCATCATATGCTCCGTAACCTTCCGAAGCACAGCCACTTTGTCTTTGTAACCTTGAAGCAAGACAACTCTGACAATATTTCCTTTTATTGCCTAAACAGATTGAACAGACACAGGGAGGGAAATGTGAGTGCCTGGGGCTGCGATATTTAATCAGTGGAAGCATTGACGTGTTCTGCTTCCGATGCAGAATAAGCTCGGTCCGTCTTCAAGTGATGACCACATCTTTTCTGTTTTGCTTCCTTTTTTAAAATGAGTTACAGGAATTTAGAGATTATCATTAAATTTAGTTTTTGTATTTTTCGTCATTTTTCTATTTTTGCTGTTATTCTGTTTAATACTGTTACTATTTACAATAATAAGGTGATTCTTACAATCCGCTAAAGATTTCAGGTGTGGCAAACCTGCTAAAATAAACCACATTTCCCTGAGAAGACCCAGACAACAAACAACTTACAGTATATGACCAATTATTGAATAATTATTTGAGTAAATATGACAGCCTAACCTTTTTTTAGTTGACTCAGAGAGACACCTGACTGTCAGTGGTATGCGACAATTGAAGTCTGGTATATCAAGCAGAATGGTTCTGCATTTTTTTCAAACAAAAACTATACTTCCTTCCATTCAGAAGCCCTCATATATGTGCTTCACTGTCTGCTTCTGTCATGGTGATTAATACGAAATTCTCATCAATAAGGTCAAGTTGCTCTAGCTCAGATGGTCAAAGGTGTCAGATATTGACACCTCAGGACGAGGCTGGGCTGGTCTAACCTAGCGCACCTTAAATCATGAGAGAGGTTTGGTTAAAATTACATCATTATTCCATTTGAACAATTCATCTTTTACAATAAAGTGCAATTAATACCTTTTGTAAATTTTTTTTGTGCACCTGTACTATGAAATTTCAGTAAATTCAAAAGATTTTATTTGTAAAGAATTATATTTGTAAAGAATCCATATTATCCATATTAGGGGTGTGATAATATTTTGTGGCACAAATAAACGAGGAACAAGAAAGAATTTATAAACCACATATAAAACACCTCAGAGTATATCTTGCTCTTTAATGTTTCATTCTCTCAATTTACAAACTTTGTTGCTGACCCCTAGAGGCTTTTGTGATGCACATTAAACAAGACCCTGGAATTCCTAGCTTTGTGGTTTAACTTTTATTTTCCATTGGTTTTCAGTAAAATATGTGCGTAATGGGTTTCAGTTTCGTGATCGATATCGCATCATGGACGTAATATTGTTTTGTATCGTTTCGTGAAAAGTATGTATCTTTACACCCCTGCGTGATACAGATTTTTAAATTCCAAATATGAGAATATTTTCAGGATGTGATTTAGTTTTGTATTGTCTTGAGTAGGTTTCAGTTTAGATGCTGGTGGTATTTTGCGCTTGTAGCTGCGTTTTGAAGATTAAGTTTTGATAAAGAGATCTGATGCACACAGTGCACAGTTTTGTTAAAAATAATTATTACCTCACATTATTCAATTGACCAAAAACATTGCATAAAATGGAAGTCATTTGTGATTTATTGGGCCTCAAGCACAGAAGCTGCGTAGGACCCTTTTGCTCAGAGTTTTAGCATTTCACGGCTTCCAGTGCATTTTTGAGGGCCTAAACGTGCTTGAAAAGTCAAATTTTGCACATATATATATATATGTCGCAGGAGAGGGATCACACAACAAGGTTTTGAACAGAAAAGTGCCCCGGAGGGTGGATTTATTGAACGTGATGAATGGAGTGCTCGTGGATAGTGCAGTCTTTAGGTGCTCGGTGCTCGTGTCCTCTTCTTCCGTGGTGCTCTTCCCAGTCCCAGGTGTGCTCTCGTGCTCGGTGCCCAGATGAAACGGAGTGGTAGGGGATAATGCCGTCGTCTGGTCTTCACGGGCCGTCTGGTGGTAGAGAAAGAGAGAGAGGAGTTAGCTGCTGCACTCTTCGGAGGTACTGCTCCCCGTATAAGCTCCGTCTCTCTCTTTTATGCTGCCGCGCTGATGAAGCGCGGCTGTTCCCGATTCGCCCTTGATGGTGGGCGCCAGGTGTTCGGGATCTGTGCCAGGACCGCGCTGATTGAGATGGACCTCCGTCACACTCCCCCCCCCAAGCGTTGTTCTGGCGGGTCCTGAAATACACCACAGATGGATTAGGGATTAAGGGTGGGTGGGGAATGACCCCCGACAAACCTGCATATCCGGCCCAGATCCGGGATAGGCCGTCTGCGTTGGCGTTGGCGGCCCCGGCCCGATGGCGGACTTCAAAATGGAAGTCCTGGAGCGCAAGGAACCAGCGGGTCACCCGAGCGTTGGTCTCCTTTGCTCTGGCCATCCATTGGAGTGGGGCGTGGTCTGTTAGGAGGGTGAACCGCCGGCCCAGGAGGTAATACTTCAGCTCCAGGACTGCCCACTTGACGGCCAGGGCCTCCTTTTCGACGGCCGCGTACCGGGTCTCGGCCGGGTTCAGCTTCCTGCTGATGTAAATCACAGGGTGTTCCTCACCTTCCTGCACTTGGGACAGGACGGCTCCCAACCCTGTGTCGGAGGCGTCGGTCTGTAGCAGGAAGGGGCAGTTAAAGTCAGGCGCTCGGAGTACCGGTTCCGTCGTGAGCGCCTGCTTTATGCTCCGGAACGTCCCCTCCAGTTCCGGAGTCCACTCGATCTTCTCCGGCTGCCCCTTCCTGGTCAGGTTTGTCAGGGGGGCGGCTAAAGAGGAGAAGTTGGGGATGAAGCATCTATAATACCCCGCCAACCCCAGGAAGGCTCGTACCTGGGTCTTTGTGGTGGGGCGAGGTGCCTCTTGGATGGCCTGGACCTTCTTATCCTGGGGGCGGATCATGCCACGCCCCACACGGAATCCCAGGTACGACGCATCGGCTTTAGCAAGGTGACATTTGCGGGGGTTGACGGTTAGCCCGGCTCTCCGGAGCTCCGTGAGCACCCTCCGCAGCCGGTCCAGATGGTCGTCCCACGCCTCCGAGTGGATGACCACATCATCCAGGTAGGCGGCGGCGTAGGTCTGGTGTGGGCGGAGCAGAATATCCATCATCCGCTGGAATGTGGGCGGGGCTCCATGCAGGCCGAAGGGGAGACGTCGGTACTGCCAGTGGCCTGATGGTGTCGAGAAGGCGGTCTTGGGCCTGTCTTCTGCGGCCACTGGCACCTGCCAGTAGCCTTTGGTGAGGTCTAGGGTGGAAATATATCGGGCCCTCCCTAGACGATCCAGGAGCTCATCCACTCGGGGCATGGGGTAGCTGTCGAATTCCGAGACTTCATTTAGTCTGCGGAAATCGTTGCAGAAGCGGAGGGTGCCGTCGGGTTTAGGGACCATCACAATGGGGCTGGACCACGGGCTCCGGGATGGCTCTATTATCCCCAACTTCAGCATTTGTTGTATTTCCTCCTCTATAGCCTGCCGACGGGCTTCCGGCACTCTGTAGGGCCGTTGCCGGATGATGACTCCTGGTTGGGTCCTGATGTGGTGCTCGACGACGTTGGTCTGCCCTGGCTGATCGGAGAACACATCCTGGAACTGACTGACCAGGTGCTGCAGCTCCTTCTTCTGGGCAGCCGATAGGTCTTCGCTGGAATCCACCACCACCGGGGAACAGGAGGCGAGTGCGGCCAGTTGTTCTCTGGTCCCCACCCACTTTTTCAGGAGATTTATATGGAACAGTTTCTCGGGCTGTCTTCTCCCTGGCTGTCGCACCTTGTAGTTGACGTCGCCGACCTTTGCTGTGATGGTGTATGGCCCCTGCCATTTGGCCAGAAACTTGCAGGCTGAGGTGGGGACCAGGACCATCACTCGATCTCCTGGCTGGAACTCCCGGGGCTGGGCTGCCCGGTTGAAGTGCCGTTGTTGGGCTTGCTGCGCCTGGACCAGGTGTTCCCGGACTAACGGCATGACCCGCTCGATGTTCTGACGCATCTGGGTCACGTGTTCGACCACAGAGCGGAGCGCTACCGGCTGCTGCTCCCACGCATCTCGGGCGACATCCAGGAGTCCCCTTGGTTGACGGCCGAACAGCAGTTCAAATGGCGTGAACCCTGTGGAGGCTTGGGGGACCTCCCGGATGCCGAAGAGGACATAGGGGATCATCCGATCCCAGTCGCGCCTGTCTTCATCAGCCACCTTTTTAAGCATCCTCTTCAGGGTCTGATTAAACCTCTCGACCAGGCCATCCGTCTGGGGGTGGTAGACCGAGGTGCGGAGCTGGTCGACTTTTAGCAGCCGGCAGAGGTCAGCCATCAGCCGGGACATGAAGGGGGTTCCCTGGTCAGTCAGGATCTGGCTGGGGATGCCCACCCGGCTGAACAGCAGGAACAGCTCCTGCGCGATGTTTTTCGCAGTGGCTTTGCGTAGGGGCACGGCTTCCGGGTACCGGGTGGCGTAGTCCACGATGACCAGGATGTGCTCATGGCCACGGGCAGACTTCGGCAACGGCCCCACTAAGTCCATCCCAATCCTCTCAAAGGGCACCCCTATGATGGGGAGTGGAATCAGTGGACTGGGGGGAGGCGTTCGCGGTGATGTCTTCTGGCATGTAGGACATGCCTTGCAGAACGCTTTTACCTCGCCGTCAATCCCCGGCCAATGGAAGCGGTCTCGGATCCGCTGGGTCGTGTTTCCTGCTCCCAGGTGCCCGGCCATTGGGTGGGAGTGCGCGAGCTCCAACACCGTCTCCGTCTTCGACCGGGGGACGACGAGTAGCTCCTTAATCTCCCCCCGTCGTTCGGCGACGCAGTAGAGCAGACCATCCTTCACGATGAAGTGCGGGAGAGGATGGGGCCCGGGTTGGAGTTCCTGTCCCTCAGCCACGCGCACCTGAGCCCAACAGTGCTTCAGCCGGTCATCTTCATGCTGCTCGCGGCTGAAGGACCCCCCTCGTATAACCCGCTGGAACACATCATAGAAGAGGTTAGCAGAGGGGGGGGCGGACTCACCATCTCTCCCGCTATCCGACGCTAGGGTGACAGCCGGGTTGGATGAAGCCTCCTCCTGCGACGGGGTTGGGCGGCTCCTTCCAGGGCTGACGGGTCGGTAGGTGGCGGCGGTGAGTAGGCCTGCGAACCCGGGGAAATTCCTGCCGAGGAGTACTGGCACCGGTAGGTTTTTTACTAAACCCACCTCGACCATCCAGGTCTTCCCTCTGGCCTGGAGCTGGACGTCGCGGGCCTTCACCTCTCGGGTTTCTCCGTGGACGCACGTTAGAGGCAGTATGGCATGGGTTTCAGGTCGAGGTGGGAGGAGCTGACTCCTCAGCAGGCTCATGGAACTCCCCGAGTCCAATAACGCGTGATAGCGGCGTCCATTGACCCTCACCGTCACTCCCGGGGCTCCTTCCGGCAACCGATGGTGGAATCCACAACCCGCCAGCCATTTCTTCTTGGGGGGTGATGGTGGATCCGTAGGCATCGGTTCGTCGTGGGGGAAGGGAGCCGCCGGTCTGCTCTCTGGTCGCGGGGTGCCCTCTGGCGGACGCGGGTCCTGGACCACCCTCCGGGGGTACGGTGGCGCACGCTCTCCGGTGTCGTCACGGTGGGCCACCTCCGCCAGCTCAATGGCCTCTACGGCCTCCCATAACGTAGTTGGGTTTCTCATCCGGACCGCCTGCTTCTGTGCGCGAGGCAGTGCTCTCAGCAGTTTGTCCAGCACCACGCGTTCAACGACCTGGCTGGCGGAGGGGCTTCCTTCGAGCAGCCAGAGTCTAGCGAGGCGGGATAGGTCAGCGGCTTGGGCGCGCGCTGGCCGGCGAGGGCGATATTCCCAGCCGTGGAACTGCTGCGCAGCGGAGATGGGAGATAAACCCAGGCGAGCGAGTATTTCTCGTTTAAGCTCTTCATAATCATCACGTACACTGGAGTCCAGGGAAAAGAAAGCTCGTTGCGCCTCGCCGGTCAGTAGCGGTGCCAGCGCCCGTGCCCACTCTTCTCGTGGCCACCCTTCTGATCCTGCAGTGGACTCAAATAGCTGGAGGTAAGATTCGACGTCATCGTGGGGAGTCAACTTTTGGAGAAGCCGCGTAGCCTGTGCTCTTGCATCGGGAAGCGGGATTTGTTGGGCGCTGGCGCCCTGAAGATCGCTGACCTTCCGCTCCGTTTCGCTCTGCTGCTTCGCCAGGAACTCGACGATTTTCTGTTGTCGGATGGTCATCTCAGCCAGGTGTTTGACGAGGTCTTCCATTTCTTTGGAGAGCGTCGCACACCGTACACACTGTGAATCCAAAAAAAAAAACAAAAAAAAATGAGAGAGAGGAAAAAAAAAACTGCAGGGTTAAATATCCGGGTTGTAGAAACACTTGTGTGTGATCCCCCCTGGGTGTTATACCCGCATTCTCCACCAGTTGTCGCAGGAGAGGGATCACACAACAAGGTTTTGAACAGAAAAGTGCCCCGGAGGGTGGATTTATTGAACGTGATGAATGGAGTGCTCGTGGATAGTGCAGTCTTTAGGTGCTCGGTGCTCGTGTCCTCTTCTTCCGTGGTGCTCTTCCCAGTCCCAGGTGTGCTCTCGTGCTCGGTGTCCAGATGAAACGGAGTGGTAGGGGATAATGCCGTCGTCTGGTCTTCACGGGCCGTCTGGTGGTAGAGAAAGAGAGAGAGGAGTTAGCTGCTGCACTCTTCGGAGGTACTGCTCCCCGTATAAGCTCCGTCTCTCTCTTTTATGCTGCCGCGCTGATGAAGCGCGGCTGTTCCCGATTCGCCCTTGATGGTGGGCGCCAGGTGTTCGGGATCTGTGCCAGGACCGCGCTGATTGAGATGGACCTCCGTCACAATATATATATATATATATATATATATATATAAACTGGTGTCTGTATAGCCTCTATAGTGCCACTGGAGGCTTTCAGCTCATGGTGCTTTAACAGTTAGTCATCGGCGAATGAAATTCGGCACACGTGTAGGGTAACAAGACTGAAATAAATGGATCGTGTTTCCAAAATAGTCAAGAAAACCTTAACAAAAATGGCCAAACTCATCTTACAAATTTTATCACTTCATCTCCAAACTCATGGGATGTTAAATTGCAAAGCTTCGTTAACACTTTGCGACAATTGACGTTTTGCTATGAACAGGAAGTTGTTAATAACTAGGCCATGCAATATCCGATTCAAATTTGACGTGCGTCAAGAGTTATTGTCTGAACAAGTCACTGTCAGTTGTTGCACCACCTACTGGCTATTTCAGGCAGTGTTTGAAGTACAAGCTTGACACAAATAGTTTCCAAAACCAACAGATCAGTTATTTTTATTTTCTAAAATGTAGTACAATTCCAGGTCTTGTACTTTAATGAACTGCTAGAAACGTCATGTTATCATAAGGGCCTAACACTATTATCTAAAGACCTCTGCTATGTTAAATTAGTTTTTATTCTTTGTTGAACGGTTTATCAGCCAAGGAGCAGAACATTTGTATAACTCAATTAATTAAAATATGCCATATGTGTTACGATACTATGCCTGAATACATCTATATAACAAAACATGGTGCCAGTTATAGCACCACGTAGTGACCACGTGGAGTTTCTGCTGTTTTGTTAAATTTGTAACATTTATGTAAGAAACCATGAGCTACAAAAAAGTACTACAACAAATAGTCTAAGGCAGGGGTGGGCAAAGCCGGTGTCCTTTCTGGTTTTTGTTCCAACCCTGCTTTAGTACCAACACTGGCAGCTTTAAACAAACCAAGGAGAGCTTAATTAGTTGGTGTTTCATGAAGGTTGCATCTAAACTGTGCAGGACTGCGGCCCTCCCTGCCCACCTCTGGTCTGAGGGGTGTGGTACCTAAGGTGATCTAGCCCTTTGATCGCTGCTTGCAGCATTAACTTGATTTTAAAATGACATTTTCGACAACAAAAGCCTCAACACTTTCCTCCCTGTGCATGTTTAGACTAACAGGAGGTGGACCAAATCCAAACCGAGCATCTTTAAAGGGGACCAAAGATAAAATCACACGTTTCCTGCCAAATTAGAATGAGGCTAATTAGAGTGTGTTCACAACCATCACCAGAAAACCTTAGGATCCCAGCTACGACTGGATGTTAATGCCTTTCTCAGTTGCCTTGTCACAGGACAGGTCTGCACGGCATTGCCAAATTCCTCTATATCTTGTAACCTCTCTCCGTTGAAAATAAATACGATCTTTTCACTGTATCACTGTTCGTAACTTTTTCAGTGTTTTTTTGTTTATTTATTTTTTTATTAATAAAATGCCACCTTCATACATTTAACCCCATGCACAACCCCTGTCTTGAAACATTAGTAAAGCACATGTAATAGAGCTCTCCACTCTTGGTTCGCTCCTGACAGATTGAAGACACCCAGTCGAGCAGTGTTTGCGGGCAGCATGCAGTTGTTGGCAGGAATAAAGCTGTGTACAGGGAGAGTGTTGACAAACCATCCACACTATGAGGACCAGGGACTGAGAGAACGGACCAGACAGGTGAGAGACTCCCACTTCGTTTCAGCCTCACTAGCACAGCTTCAGTCAATAGTCTGTTCATACTCTGCCATTATTTGAGTCAGTTGCCCTTGGAGATCTGTAGGTGATGGAGAATGTAAACATTTAGGTCCACTGTATTTACACCTCACAAGAAGCTTGGGCAGTTTTAAGCAAATAAAATAAAGAAAAGAAATATTTTTCAAGGTAGCTTTGTACTGAATATTTAATGAAAAAATTAAACATAGCATTTAAACGCCGGTGAGGAATGTGAGTATGTACAAAGACAGGGCTTTTTGTTGGGGGATTATTGACTAAATTGTTCTGACTGGTGTTCATGCTTCGCTGTTTGCGCAATGCAGAACTTAAAGGGCATCTCAGAGGAATATTATCATGACGATATGATAATATCCTCTTTAATCCTCTACAAAATGAGCCAATCAAAATCTTAGGACCCCACTCACAACTTCCAAATAACACAGTCATAGTCTTCCTCCACGGTGCTTAAGTTTTCTGTTGTGTCGACTGTAAATTTCGATTTAACTGTCAATGTTTATGTACACAACTCACTGACGATGCTTGATGAGAGGAGGGGGGGTGTCATCAGCAGCTCAGGATTATTTAAAGGGCCAAACATTTTGAACAGAACTGTTTTTGAGTAGATTAAACGGTGGCCCATTAGTGCATATAATAACTGCAAATCAACTTTGAGAAAAACGCTAATGCAAATCAAAACTGCGCTGCAAATTAACAATACAGATAACATTTTTTGTGTTTTCTTCTTACAGTTGTGTTTTCGGATTGCAGTTATTTTTTCGGTTGTGTTTTTGGTTTGCAGAAGTGCTGTGCCACTCACAGTGGCCCATTAGAGCACAACGCAAATGCGATTGAAAAAAAAAAAACAATGGAAGTGGTAGGCGCTAGTGAGGTCACTAAACTTTGGGCGGCTTACAAATTTGCAAGAAAACAAGCTCATTGTCGTCTAGTGATGGGAAGTTTCGTTCATTTTGGTGACTCAAAAAGTGCGCTTGTTATTGTATTTTGCTCAGTTTTGCTTTGTCATAATAATTATTGACAGATGAACGAAAAGAACATTCCGTTTAGTTCTCTTTAGTGAACAAGAGAAGAAACGAGTATTTACACAGACTAAACTTTTCTTCTGAAATGTTCCAAAACATCAAAGTTGGGTCGTTTGTTTCAGGAAAATCCACAATGTGTCTATAACATTAATTAATATCGGTGTGTGTCACCACAATACCATGTGAAATCCCATGTGAACGAGCCATTTAATTGAACTTCTCTTTTACACGACCGGGCTCTGTGTCCTTTGAAAAGCATTGTGAAAGATATGAAGCAATACGTTACCTCTAGGACCTCTATACAATGATCCAAATGTTTGGTCTGAAGTTTCATTGTGACAATGTGCCTCGACTGAAAACGTCACACGTCAGACCAAACGAAAAAGAGTTTTGGAATGCCATATTGGATCCGTTTTGCACAAGGAGAACGACCAATGAAAGCTGACTCTGTTAATGACAAGAGTTGGACGTAAAAGAGCCGCTCGGTGGCACTCATCCCATATTTCACACAGGAAAGACAGAACGCTCCACAAAACCTCCAGCTCCCTGTGATCAGCCACTAACAGTATAAACCACTCAACATTTTTTATGTTCTTTCATTTCTTTTCTGTCGTTGTCTTCTTTCCTGTTTCCCATGTGGCACGGAGTGTCTCAAGTGTACAGAAAACACCATCTTCAGGCAGGGAGTGTCAGCGCATCAATTTCCTCATTCAGACCAACAGCACACTGCTGGGAAGCCATCCGAAGATTTGTGCGAATCTCAGTTTGAATCTTAGAGGCCTTAATATGTAAAAAAAGAAAAGCTAAAATCCCTTTGAATTCACTATCAAGATTGTGCACAAAAAATAATAATAAAACTTATGCTAAAACTCACCGAAAAAAATAATCAATGTCCACTCAACCCTCTAGGCTTATTCTGTGTGTTTACAGGGGATGTGCAAGGGGGATTTTACTCTAAATCTAAAGGCATGTTTAGTAAGCACACTAAGAGGTGTCGTACCTCTTAGTATCTAATGGAATTTCACCAAACTTATTTCAGGACAAACAAAATAGATTATGTGCAGTTTAGTTAACCAGATGTTCCCCTTTGATGTCATCAACATGAGATAACTTCCATTATATTCCTGCTTCTTTGACAACTAAACTGAAAAATGATTCCGCCTCATAGACATCCTGTTGTAGTTTGCTCTCCTTGTTCAACAAATCAGTTGTGTGGTAAGGTCAATGCTCTCTAGTGAAGCGAATATTTTAAATTTGAAACTGCAGCAATGCATAAAAAAAACAATACCATAACTTGACATAATATAATAAAAAAACAATAACTTAACATATTTCTTTGCAGAAATTATTATAAATCACCAGAGGTCCCTAAATAATTAGTATGTATGGGTAGCTGTTAATACTGTACAGTGTGTATGAACTATTATGACCTTTAATCTAATTTTGGCGCATTAATAGTTAAAATTCATCTATCTGACAAGTTCAGTAAATAAACTATTGAATTACTGTTAATTACGTCTATCGTAGAACCATTTCTAAATGGAACCTGTTATTAATCAAACTTGACTTCATGTGTTAATTATAATAACAGACTAATTACTGTTAATATAATCAGTATTAATCAACTATTAACCACTGTTACCAAAGAAAACACGTGGAATACTATCATAAAGTGTATCGTTTATTGAATTAGCAACTGTTGAGGTTACAAATGGACCTCGCGAAGAACTTAATGAGTGACTGAATGACGTATACCCTGGTTCATTCTTGGCCTCATTAGCAGAAGATTGACTTTCAGCATAATTAAATGAATCACACTGCTCACAGGGGCTGTACGGCCGTATCAGTGAGTGTCTTTATGAATTGAAACGAACTGCTGTTATTTGTAGCATGACTCTTGAAGGACATTCACCAAGTACATTCTTAGAACTCAGATGCAAACTTAATCTGTTGCAACAAGGTGGAGGCTAGATGCAAACATTCATGTAGAGTATCTTTTTTTAACGTAATAGAAGAATAAATTAAAAGTAGTAAAATTATAGACAAAACAAAGCTCCATTAATCAGTTGAACGGTAGAGAAACAAATAAACCAAACTGGTGGTTCACCAACTCAATCTCAATTGTTCCATGCACTCTCCACATCTGGTCGGGACACTAGTACACTCTCATGTTTGGTGGCTGTTTCCAATGCAAAGGCGCTCTCTCATCACTGCAGTCAACTCCTTATAAAGGCCTTCAATAAGCCTCAGATGCAAGACGAGGCCTACTTGAGCTGGTCTCTAGAACATGCATCCAATAGACTGCCCGTATAACCCCTATATAGTGAGGTCAGACACACAGACTATAGGCTGGGGCTTCACAGAATTTATTTTTGTCTGAAAGAGACATTGTTCACTTTTAGGAATGGAGACTCATTGTTTGAATGTTAAGGCAGAATATTGAGGTCATTGGAGTCGGGGGAGTCTTTCAGATGGTCAAATAAGGATTTTGGGGGAATAACATCTGGTTCTGTACAGTTGGTGATTGAATATTCTCATTTTCTTCTGTATATTTAAAAAAAAAACAATCTTAATCTTAAAAGTCTGGGGCCTTTTTGAGCATTTTATTTTTGTACAATTTGCTATGATAAGTTATGTTTAATGCTTTGTTTTCTTTGTGGCAAAACTTGATATAATTTTTATACACATTTTTTCATTAAATTGCGCAAAAAAAAAAAAAAACAGAAATCCCCCCAAGAAAACAAAGAAAAGGTATAAAAAGAAGAAGTCAAAATGTATTAAAAAAATAGGCAAATCTCTCCTAAACCTTATACAGTGGTACCTCGAGACACGAATGCTTCATGTTACGAAAAATCCAAGATAAGAAATATCTCTTGGGAAATATTTTGCTTTGAGATACGAAAAAAATTCCAAGGTACGAAAAAGAAACAGTTCTGCTCACCTATCCACTTCTTAAATCTGACATTGCTCTGCGCTTCCGGGTCCATGCGCTCGACTCTCCCTATGACAGACTTTGATTATTATCACACCAAAAACGTTTTAAATTGAGGGAAACAATATGTATAGATTACCAATAATGTGCTATAACAAAAGTTAGAATCAAGGTGTCCTAAAAGAATGTGCTTTTCTGTAGAGCAAGATAGAGGAGAAACCTCATGTGCAACAACAGTGTCTTACCTTTAGCTTTTCTTTCCCATCAGCAGTATACACTTTATAAGTGTTACGTTATTTCTTTTAGGACACCGTGACTCTAACTTTTGTAATAGCAAAGATCATACCCGTGATGCTTTCTCAGAAGCTCTTTCCATCCCTTCACAAATGCTTTCTGTACTGTCTACGCATGTGCTTAGTTTCGTGTTGGTGTTTGCATTTGTTTTATTCTGTAACTAATAAATATTTACATACATTCAATGTTCCAATCCAGAGGAGAAAACACCACACCAGGTGTTTTACTCCCCTGGAGAAAGCAAAACCGTCCAACTCAGCAAGGCATATACTCTCCCATGGGATGGCTTTTGAGCAGGACAGGACAAGGTTAAAAAAAACAATGTGTATATTTAAGGATTGAAGAAACGATACTTGATTTTCCTTTTTTATCAACTTATTCTGTTGTTTCTGAGAGCCATTACAGGAATTAGGCATTTTACATGTAAAACTTACTTCGACATGTGAAAATTTGGGAAAGGAATGCCACTCTGGAACGGATTCATTTTGTATATCGAGGTACCACTGTACACTGTTCCATGCACTCTTTGTGCCATTATTCTTTTTCGTATGAGAACGTTGAAAAGTAGAAGCCATTTCACAAGTTTTGTACTTCCAAAAGTCATAATGACGATGTTGGTAATAAGGTTTAAGTGCGGCTTTATTAGCTTTAAAACACTTAGAATGCTAAACCGCTAACAAGGCATGCTGGATTCAGAACAAGGAAGGTTGGAGGAGGAGGGAGGGGAAAGGGAGGAGTCCTAGCCGAGCTTTTTCTTTTTTTACATTTTTTCTTACATTGTGATCTGATGTATCTGGTGGTTTTTAGAAACAAAAGTCTCTCAAACATTAATTCATTTTCCAACCTGCTTATTCCCTTTCGGGGTCACAGGGGTGTGCAGGTGCCTATCTCCGCCACACATTGGGCGAGAGGCAGGGGTACACCCTGGACAGTCCATCGCAGGGCAGTGTATGAGTTCTTGAATATAATATTAGGCATCCATTCATGAGGAACCCATGTGTAATATTTCTCAGTGTTATTTGGATTGAGTGTATCCTGTACCTGCAGTGATTTGGTCTGTTGCCATGGATTGACTCTCTCTGTGGCCAGTGTCTTATATCTTTGTGATTGTTTAATTCAGGCATGTGAACGCAATAACGCTCACTTTATTTATAATGCCTTGCACTGTAATGAAGAACTGTAAACATAATGAAAGAGATTTGTCAAAAGAAATCTGTGCTGAACATTTTTCCGCTCCCGAGGCAGGCCTGGATTTCTGCTTGGTCAGAAATTAAAACATTCTGTTTACGTCAAAAAGCATTAAACTCAAACCATTAAAAACGTGTTTTACTAACACAGAATGTTGATTGTAGATTTATGAGTGGTCATTTGGTTAATTCATTCAAACTTATAGTCTTGTTCTTAATCCAGATGTTCTTGAATTTGTTTCCACTTCCACATTTATTTTCTCATCTAATATTTAAACGCAGTCCTTGTGTTCAGTCACACTTTACAGCATGGGTCCTGCAGAGATTAGCTCCACACCTGCTTGGAAGTTTCTAGTATAACTAGTAATACATTAATTAGCTGCTTCGGCTGTGTTTGATTAGGATTGAAGCTAAACTCTACAGGACATCGACAATCAAATTAGAGGACCGTTATTGTTTATTTGTCATGAATTATGACATTATCGACAAGTACAGTGGAAAAAATGAATAACTTTCACAGCAAATATACTAGTTTTCTTGAAGCCAAATTGGAAAAAAGTGCCCACAACCTTTTAATCTAGGATTTATTTTTATAGATTAGCCTATAGCAAACATAAAATACAACTCACTATAGTGTAGAGTTCAACTCATCATTCTCTTGCTTTTTTTGCATCACATTGTCAGGACTGACTCATTAATATTGAAGGCAAGTCCACATGTTACAGTTGTGCTCATATGTTTACACACCCTGGCAAAATGTCTTTTTTTCCCATTCATAATTAGCTGAAGCCATTTATTGCAGTGTTTACTCTTTTTAAATAATAATTACACCATGAAGTCTCTTGAGGTAGTTGTTGATGAGGGTCTTTTTCTTCTCTGTTGGAAAGGCAGCCCTTTCTTCTTGGGAAAAATCCTCCAACTCTTGTAAATCCTTGGGCTGTTTTGCATGAATTGCACATTTTAGTTTTCCCCAGAGTGGTAGGATGATATTGAAGTCAGGAGACTGAGATGGCCACTCCAGAGCCTTCACTTTGTTCTGGTAGAACCAATGGCAAGTGAACTTGGCCTTGGCCTTGGGTTTTGGATTGTTGTCGTGTTGGAATGTCCAGTAACGTTCCTTGTGTAGCTTCCCAGCTGATGAGGGTATACTTTCCTCCAGAATCCTTTGATAACATGCTGCATTCATCTTTGCATCAATTTCAACCTAGTTTACTGTGCATCCCTTCCATTTCTTTGCAGCTTCAGCAAAGGCAGATTTTTTTGTTGGTCTGGTTTTATTAGAATCTTTCTTTCCACTTCTTCATCAGAGTTTAAACACTGATGATTGGCATTCCCAATTTGAATCAATTGGCATTCCTTGGATATTTGTTTATATTCCTAACAGTTCAACTACCTTGTCCCTTGAATCACTTTACAAATATTTCCCCATTACCCAGAATTCAAAAATGTCAGCACAGCACTGGATGAAAGAAGAAAAGATCTATCGGGATTATAAGCATACATATTAAATCTAAAGCAAGTAAGAAGACCCTGAAAGCAAGTTTAAAGATTTAACAGAAAATGCAGCTTTATTTAGCTTAAACACTATACATGAGCTAACTATGTAAGAACTGCATTGAAAGAGACAAAGATGCATAGAAAATTGGGCAGGGGGAAAGGAATGGGGCGGGGGGCATAGAAAGGGATTACTGTCTTCAGAGGCACTTGTTTAAGAGCATGTAACTTCCTCGTTGTGATGTATTTCCTGTTTCTGACGTATTTCCTTTTTCATCTCAGAAATCAACCAGAAAATATGTGTATAAATACTTTTTCTATTACAACCACAAAAATATTTAGTTAGAGAACACAGATTCTTCCCCCTTCAGTTAAAATAATTCTGTTTAAAAAAAGACTTGTTTGGAAAAGGATTTTAGATAAAAGTAATTTTTGGATTGTTTTATAGCTTTAATTCACTATTTTATACTTAAAGTTTAGTTTAAATTGACCGATGAAGAAGCATCTTTTAAAAAATGGTGTCTTAGCAAACATTTCCCCTAATGTCATTTATTTTCACATTATTAGGTCTAAATGTTCAGCCTTCAATAACAAACCCCCCCCCCCCATCCCTCTCCACCCCTATCTCTCTCTCTCTCGCTGCAGGTCTATCAGATGTACGCGCGTCAATCTGCAGAAGAGGTTCATCGAGTTCTGGCTTCTGTTGGAGCAGAATACATGGTTCTGGAGGACAGCATCTGCTATGAGCGCAGGCATGGCCGGGGCTGCCGGCTCAGGGACCTGCTCGACCTGGCAAATGGACATGTAAGACACACACACCCACCCACCCTTTCATACCCCCACATACCCTTTCACATAGACACACCATTTATTTTTCTCCTTCTCAGAATTTTTTTTTCTCAGAGAATCTTAAACCAAACAATTGTGCCCTTTCCTGAATTTCCCACCTAGCTTTGAGCAGAACTTCTTTCTGTAGCATGATTTAGATACAAACCTCCCCAGTTTTACTTGACTCTTATCATTATTCGATTACACAAAAAACATTTTTTCCACTCATAGTATACTGTCAGACATCTGTTTTTACTCTTTTTCAATCATAATGACAACAGAAACTTTCCAAATGACCCTGATCAAAAGTGATTTTGGCCTGATAACATGCACAAAAACTGAGACTAAAGGGTTTAAGTCGCAGGTAAAGGTAACCATACTCACCTATAATCAATGTTTGTTCATAAAAGGTTACTGAATTTCTGGGCTCCTGATAGACCCTTGCCTCTTTCACTAAAATTGAACCTTTTGGCCACAGCCATAAATGCTGCATTTGGGAGGATTCAACATGAATGGAACACCATCACCGCATAGAGGCGGGTCACTAATGTTTTGGGGATGTTTGAGCTCCAAAGGCACAGGGAAAATTGATGCAAAAATGAATGCAGCATGTTATCAAAAGATACTGAAGGAAAATTTGCCCTCATCAGGCCTGACGCTGCACAAGGGAAAATACTGGACATTGCAACACAACAAAGATCCAACTGAAGGTTCTGGAGTGGTCATCTCAGTCTCCTGACCTCAATATCATCGTACCACTCTGGGGGAAAACTCAAATGTGTAGTTTATGTAAGACAGCCGAAGAATTTACAAGAATTGGAGGCTTTTTCTAAGAAGAACGGGCTGCTTTACCGACAGTGAAAATAAACAACCTCATCAATAACTACCTCAAGACTCCAGGCTGCTATTGATGTTAAAAGAGGGAATAAAAATATTAAGAGATAGAAAGATATGAAATAGTAATAGATAGTATTAAAATAGATTTCTCTAAAAAACTTTTGCATCTTAAAAACAACATTGTTTTGTGACTGTTTTTGTACAACCTTCTTATTTTACTTTTTTTTTTATTACATTACACAATAATTCCATATCAAACTTGAAGTCAGAGGAGTAAATCACAGGAGTAAATTGTCATTTTGTTAATGCAAAAATCGACAACTAACAGTTTTTAACAACAATGAAAAGTGGTAAATTTGCATAAAAAACACAGGCAGGCACTTTTGGTGCCATGCTTTTTTAGTGCAAGAAATAAAAAAAAATACAAGCCTTATCACAGGTCTTGTACTTCCAAGGGTTATCCCTTCATTTCGACACTGGCAATGATAGCACCCGACTACATTTGAAACATTTGTATATTTTGTCACAATTTAAATTGAATTACCTTGCAAATTATGCGTCTTAACTTAGCTCATTAGAAACAATAACTATAAAAGCTAATAACCTTTTTGAAACCTACACATTATAGTCAAAATGAAACAATATCTGGGTCACAACAGACGCTGTGATAGACATGCATGTAGAGACTTCTAAGGCTAAAAAGTGTGAATAGTGGGCAGAGAAATCCAATGACTGCAGCAAACATCACTTTTATTTTCTTTTAGTTTTCGTTTATATGCATCCTCTGCTTTTTCCTGCTCTCTAATGAGGCATATCCTGAGCACCGTGATAAGACTTAAACTGGTCGTCGGTGATAGAGTTTAGCATCAGTCCAAGTCATATTTTTAGTTTACGTCACACATAAATCTTAGTTGTTCCACGTTACAGAGTTCTGGCTGTAAGAGTCTTCGGAATTCGTTTGAAAGATCTTCGCTCGCTTCTCTGATCCGACTCTTGCAGTCAATGAAAGTGCTTTGCTCACCCTCTGCCTTAATGATCCCTGGTTCCTCCTTCAGACTGCCTCCGGTAGTTTGTTCACGACCTACTCTGTCTGCATGTTATTTTAACCTTGATTAAAGCCGTCTGCCTTAATTAAAGCTCTCGAGTTACAGGCAAAATTAGCAAAGAAGCAGTGAATATGCAATACCCATGCCCCAGAAACAGCCCTGTGTTGTGTGGGATTCCTTTTTTTTCCATTTCACTCTGATCTCTCCCATGGGTGACAGCTCTAGCCTTCTCTGGGTGCTAAAAGTGCATCCCACTTCTTTATCTTTCAAATCTTTGAGAAATTGTGCCCTGAGGTTTTTAAACATTTACTTTGAGATCTATTCCCACATTAACCAAAAGCCTTGAAACGCTACAGTGAAATGAGTTAAAAGAAGACTTCTGAGACTCTTCTTCTGCTCCATTTATTTTACTTTACGAGTAAAAAAAACATATGCATAGGAAATGTTTTAAGATGGATTTTCTCTGGTTTTAACAGATCATGGACGGTCCTGGAGACAACGAGCCAGACCTGGTCCAAGCATCTCATCCAAGGTTTTGTGAAGCCATTAAGACAGAAACGCCTCCGTATTCAGTGCTCTTCACTCGGGTGTTCAAAAACAAAACCTTTAATGTGTACAAACTCAGGAAACTTAAGAAAAAGAACAAAGCCAAAAGCAGCATCTAAAGCTTGCTCCTCGACAGCAGTTACCCACCTTCACTGGAAGTGAGCGTGTGATGGCAGCAATTGCGTGCGCGTGAGAGATTGGCGGGATGCCTGATGGAGTTAGTGTGGGTTCGTGAGTAAAGCCTGTGTGCCATAAAAGCAGCTCAAGTTTCACATGCAGAGGAGGAGGAACTTTACTTTTTTACTTTTTCACACCCTCTCTGACTTACTTTTATTGCATCCTTCTAGTAAACATGCATTTGTTGTCATTCACACCTTCACAAGAGGATCTAATAACCGTTTTCAAAAACTCATCCCTGTGTCACTTGCCACAAAACAGAGACGAAATGATGAGGAATTGCAAGTTCCAACACCACATGAAATAGAGGATTTAATACATTTCACTGATGTGTAGTGGTGTGCAAAAAAACCTTTTTTAGATTTTCATGATTTTCCTAAATAATTTCCATGATTAAATGTTTGGTTGTCTGGATAAGAAATTTCAGTTATATATTGCATACCACTATATACACTGGTTTAAATTAAGATTTCCCAATTTATCCATTCAGCTGATTGAATGTATTTGGATAAATTGAGAAAACACTATTCAAATGCGTTAAATGGTACTAAATCCCAAAACAATTGTGGCATTTGTTAATAAAAGGTTGTTATCAGTGTTTTTTTTTTATATCTGCTGTGTTCAGTTGGCTTGCTGCATGCGGCAGGATTTGTTTCCTGCATTGTTTACATGAACTCATCCAGCAGCAGATGAGGCATACATGAAGTTACAGAAACAAATCAGGTTTTGTTCGTGTACCTATAGCTAAGCTCTGCCCCCATTGTAACTGTTGCTGAAATGACAAACGTATATTTATGCTTTAAACCAGATTGTAAGAGACCAGATTGAAAAGTTGCACATTACACGTTTAAGCCACTTTTCTATAGATTTTAAGCAATCTAACTAATTTTAATGTGAAAACATTAATTTATTTTAATATGAAACTAAACTGAGTTTAGTTTCAGGTGACCATCTCAACAAAGTAGACTCACAAATATGGTAACAAACTAAACATTTCTCACACCCCAAGTTTAAATTGTATTGTTTCTTTAACAATGTTAATGATTCAATAAATGAACTCTATAAACAGATAAAAATTGTTTAAACAGACTCCAAAATACAGAAATTAAGTAATGAAGTCATGGTCCAACTATGTGGACCACCACACAACTTCCAAAGCAGTTAATGGTCTCTTGTTTTAAATACAATGAACTCCTTTGCTGAGCTTCAAGATACTAGCATTAAAACACCATGCACTGAAAACTAAAAACAAGCAGGAACTCTCTCAACCTCAGCGCTTATCTATGGAACACACACTGTCCTAGTGCCAAAAACCTAGAATCAACTGATTCTTCTCTCGAGGCAGAGCTTAGCCTTAGGTCAATTATGAACCTGGGAACAGTTTGGATTTTAGAAAATATGTTGCAGAATCCAGAAGAAATTGCGTGTACAGTATTGCTGTTTAGTTTAAATTAAATTAGAGTTACAAGGATGTTAGACCCTAATGCTAAGTTGGTGTGTTTTTGATGGTGTTTGGTGGATATTTTCACATTTTGGTAGTTAATTCAATGTAACGTAATGATGACAAGTTTCTGGTGTAGAATTAAACAAAAGAGCCGTCAGTGTTTGAAAGTGCCTTTCCATTGCAGTCATTGTTCATTCACCTTACCCCTTAGCCTCCTATGCTGAATAGGAATGGGGTTTTTATTTCTAAAACGCCATAAACCCATTTTGATAAATTTAGTAAAAATGTGTTTTTTTAGCAAAATAGCACTTTTTTTTAACAAACCGTTAATATACGTCATCAATATACATTTTTTTTTCTTTTAAAATGAAATTGTTCAAAATACAATAACAAAATTGATATTGAATCAAGTGGCTGATCCCAGAACAGATCAGTTAAACAGTGTCAGACCCCAAACGTAGATATTGGAATCACTGCTCTGAAGTGCAGAGTCCCGCAGTCTCTCCTTTTGCCTGCCGGTTCATTTTGGACGTCTCCGCTGGACTTTTATTGACTGTGATCATCTTTCAAATGGCCTGGTTCTTTTCCATCTTCATGGAATGATTATAAAATTATTCAAAACTTTTGCTGCAGGTGACAACCGGTCTTTTCCCATCTCCTTTGTGCTGTGCTTGGTTTAGTGGACTTATGGCGTTTTGTGAAAAAACTTTAAAAAAAAATTAATAAATGTATTTCCTGTACACACTGTAAACATACAGTTTCTTTGCATATAATTCATAGTAAGTCTTTCTCCGTGGCATCACAAGCCGGTTGTTTTCAGACACGCTTCTGTGCTTTATCTCTGTAATAGTTGATCATTTGCATATTAGCTCACTTTTACTATAACAAACTAAATGCGCTTCTCGATGGCCCTTATTTGACTCCTTGTTTTGACAGTAATGCATTGTGAAACTGCTAATGTTTCTTTTAACTGTCAGAGAGTTGACTTCTAAGCCTTTGCTTCAGACACTGCTTTCTGTCACAACACTTTTCCCCTCAGGAGACCGTCTTTTTAAAGGTTTGTTCTTTGATTTGACATCGTTTAAGAGTAAAATCTTTTGGCACAGTACATTGCACTACTTTGTTGCTGTGTTTTTACATGAGATGAATTGTATTCACATGTGTCAACTGTGTCGTGTCTTTGAACGTTCAGTGTTTTGTATTAAAGCAGATTTGTACGGTGTACGTAATGGATCTCCGTCATTTGGTGTCTGATAAATACAGGTCAGAGATTGGGGCTGCTCTCGCTTCATGTTCTGCATTATCCCAAACTAATTACAGCTCCCTTTCTAATGATAAATAATTCATCAAGAGACTTATACAAGATCAAATTAAAATCCTGCTGTTTCATTTGAATATTGGAGTATTTAACAGTGACGTTGCATAGAAGCCATAACAAAATTCCATTTATTCAAGAAAAATCAATTGAAATGCTGCTAAAACAAAGTTTCATTAGCACATGTAAACAAACAATAAATAATATGTGAAAAAAACATCTTTATATATATATATATAGATATATTTAAATTCAGCTTTGATCTGCACAAACGAGGTAAAAACATTGCTTCACAAAATAGAGAAATATTTATATATTTATATTGTAGATTCACCACACAAATAAACAGATGGCCTTCTTCGTAAATCCAATGAGAACTGGTTCCGTCAGATAAAGAACTGTGAGATTCCAAGAGGGAGTCCATCATGCTTTATTCAAGATTGCTGGAATCCCCTGAACGAGGGAGTCACCGAACACAAATCCTGTTGCCCTCGTTTAGCTTCTGGAATGGAAGCGTTGCACTTCCAGACGTTTCACAGCTTCGATCGAAAAAAAAAAAAAACAAAAAAAAAACCAAAACCCTGTTCCTGGCTTTGAAAATATTGGCACTTTGAGAATCCGCAATAAGAGTGACTACTTCAAGTTTTCCAACTCCCATGATCCTTTGGTTCTCAGCATGACAGCGGGCGATCAATTCAAATTAGGATTAGCTCTATGATGTCTTTTAGCACACTCCTACTCTCTGCACTCTCCTCAGCCAGCTTGTCATGCTCCAGCATTCTCCAAAAAAATAAAGTAAGGGCAAAAACATTACTGCAGAAATGCATTAAATACAAGGCTGGCATTTGACAAGGGTAGAGCTTTAGTGATTCCGTTTGCACACATACGCATCGCCTTTCCTTCATCCCATGCAGCTCAACCACATGCACTCACAAGCCCATTAAACTTGGTACATTGGAAGCTCTGGAGGTCTCAAACCACAGGCCCCCCACCACTCTCAGAATGCACCTGGTGCCACAGACCATCTCTTCACTGCGGCACTCCTGAATAATGTGATGCGACGCTAGGAATTCTTAATGGTTGAACAGGAATTGAGGATACGCTTGGGTAAGCTGGTTAATAATAAAAGCCATTAAAATGGAAGTAAACTGAAACTATAAGCTCATTCCAGAACTGCAGTATCATCCAGCAGAGCTTGAAATCATGTTTCAGTGGAACCCATGGAACATATTCATTCAATCGTCTTAATGGCTATAGTTAAGTTTGGCAGACTTTGATTGCCAGCGCTCAATAAATCACATCCAAGAGAGTTCTCAGCTACAGAAAACTTCCTTCTTGTGCCAGACACACATTGTCCCTCTGCCACATTTGTATTCTTGCTCCGTTTGGCTGCAAAGAGAGGACACTATTTGTATTCCCAAGGAATGTCTCCTAAAATGCCAAACAATAAAGCTGCTTTCTCTTTCATTTTCCTCAGTGTTTTTCACACATCCTCAGGTTTCATTGGCCCTTTTTTCCCTCCAATGCTCTCTTTCAACCTCACATCTGAGTGAATGGAATCTAAGCGGATGGCTGGGCAAATAATAAAAAAATAACGACTATCCGTGTATGAAGTAATGATTGATGTACACAAGTGGCCATCCCGACAGAACAAGGAGCCGACTGATTTCAGAAAGCAACCCCCTATTCCAATCCAAGCACCTTTGTTTTTCTCCCCAGTCCAACTTTTATTATTATTTTTTTTTTTGTCTGTAAAACACTGACCATACAAACATATAGAATGGGATATCTGTAAAGATCTGAGCAAAACACAAGTTAAGCATTTGTACCAGCTTTAGTTGCAGACAATGAGTGCTTCCATTGAAATCATTGTCATCTGCAAGTCACTTTAAAAAAGATCCCCATTTCTGAGAATCGAATTTGCTCCATGTATCCTGACTCTCCCATCTGCGGCTCGTTGAGAGTCCTGAATGTTTATGAACACAGAGGGATGTTTCCAATGAAGTCCACAGAAAGCCTTTTCACCCTTCTGATTGTTAGTTTTGCTTTCAGTGGTCTCGATTCTTTCCAATCCCTGCAGGAACACTTCCGAGGTCTCAGAGGTCACTGCCTTCAGCTCGCTCATACAGGGCTTTCAGCTTCTCAAAGCGTGGTCCCCACTCTTTCAAGCACTCATGACCTGCCGTTATCCCCTCTTCTAGCCCAGCGGAGCTGAAGGAGCTAAGTGACCCGGCCAGCGAGCCGCCCCCTTCAGTTGAGAAGACCTGCAGCGAGTCGAAGGGTGCTGTCTCGGGGTGCTGGTCGGCATCACGGATAATTTCACACAGGTAGCGAGCCAGGTCTTGGCTAGAGAAGGACAGGCTCTTGCGAGCCAGCTGTGTTGTTCGGCTGGGATTGGCAGTCTGGCCCTGAGCAGGAGAGCGGCAGGGTGGTACATCCCTGCGGATGGTGGTGGCTCCCAAGGAGGTGGTGGCGGTGCCTGCTCTGATGGGGTTGTCAGGCTGGCAGATGTGCTGCTGCGTCTGCTGGGTGGGTGGATGGTGGTGAAGGGCTCTTGAGCGGCTGTACTGCACCGACTGAGCAGGACTGGGCTGCAAGGACTTCTGGAGCTCAGCCATATCATAGGCATTCTGAATGCGTGCAAGAAAGAGGGAGGGGAGGGATAACTGCATGAGTTACTGACAAATAACCCGGCCATTACCTTACATAATGAACCATTCTGTTCAGGAACTCATGTAATAGACACAAACCAACAAGACTGAACCCGCTGACAAAATAAGCTGCTTCTCCGCATCCCTTCATCAGAAAATGTATTATTCCCCAAAGTGTTAATGGCATTAATCCGGATTCCAGCTGCTAAGACTGTGCTGTGAATAACAACGTTTTTGTGCATCTTCCTGCACCTGAGAGGAAGAATCCTGACAGACGCGGTGAAGATCACAGCCTAGCATTACACACTCAGTCAACACAGCACTGGTCCCCTTCCCATTGAACGTCACCATTAATCTCATTCCACAGAGGATGATACTCTCGTTATTTAGCAAAGCAGCTCTCACCGGTGGAAGAAAAACAGATAATGCCCCTTGAGGAAAAAAAAGAGGAAGAGAAGGAGAGGGAGGTGTTGGTGAGACGGGTGTGGGTGTAATTGATTACATGATGCGGGAGATGTGTGAAGCCTCATCAGATGGAGAGGATCAGAGCACCACTATGCATCTGATAATCATGTAACAGGATTTTACAGAGGGCAGAAATGAAAACACAAAATCTACACCCACGTGCCTCAGATAACAGCCTAGATCTTCCCTAGTTAAAAGAGCAGCGCATTACAAAGGAAAGAAGTTTCGCACATTATCCAAGCAATCAGGATTGGAGTGTATTTTCAAAATGTTACATGTTGTCATAGAAACGAACTGACTTCGGGGCACTTTACTGCCCCTGGGCGTCATGACAACCTGTACATGTTGTCATAGTAACTTGGAGTGCTCAGATGCCCTGAATTGCAAGGAAATGCACGACTCAGATTTGTGATTATCTGAAATTAATCAGTCACATGCTCACCTGATCCTCTTCTCCGCCGCCCTCCTCGTCGTAGTTGAGCACATTCTCTCGGATGTCCTCCCAGCCGTCGTGGTGAGCAGACACGTGATACACACCCTCCTTCAGCCCCTTATAGCTCCGCCAGCGGGTGTAGAGGAAAATCCCCAGCAGCAACACTGAGGAAGCACAGGGACAGAAGGACAATGATTACCCTTTTGTCATTTAAAGGGCCCTTGACCCTTTGCACAAGTGTTTGCACATTGAAAAACCCTGAAAGTTTAGAAAATCTAAATATTTGAGTTTTTAAAAATTTGAGACCTAAATATTTCAAAGGTCAGAGCAGCCTCAGATGACATGTGGACAAGTTATTTCAAAAATTGCTTGTCTATTTCAGTACTAAATCGCGGGGTTACACTGTGGGGAATTTTTGCATTTAAATGATTACAGCGATTCTAAACACGAAGGATGTTTTCACCACTATAGTTCATTTAATTTGGTCTGGACCAAGAGGAACAATGATAAAAGTGTCGCAATCGTCTGCAGATTTTATCCTCACTGATTGCTCAGGTCGTGTTTTCTTCTGGGGTAACGCTCTCAAAATGGACCAGCTTCGCTGATCGATTCGCTTACTCTTGTGTTAAACTACTCCAAGTTTGACCATGATAAAAGCTGCTTTGGAAACAGACACACACCAACTCATGATGCCATGGTGAAAGGAGTACGGTGGCTGTAGTCGTTCAAAAGCATGTTGTTCTCTTCATTTGTGTTTAGTTTGGATCAGAGTTCAAATTATGTTCTCATCACATACGAACCACTCTAGAGTTTGTTTGGATTCATACCGAGACTACCTCGTCGAACAGGTCTGCTTTTTGGTCCAACGATTTATTCGGTTGTTGCTTTCTCACCTGCCCAAATTGACCAAACTCTAGTTCAATTGAATCATAGTCAGGTGTGAAAGCACCCTAAGTGACGATCATTAGTTTCCCTAAACTTTGGTAAACAATCAGTTAACAAGTCATCAAATGTTTCTGAATCAGTATCCGAGACATTGATTTGATTTGTTTGAATCTTTCCCAAATTATAACTTTAATAAAGTGCAACTAAATAATCCCCCCCCTCCCCCCATCATTGATTTTGTGGTTATTAATACCAAAATTCGATATTCCCACAAAGATTTAGTAATTGCACAGCTATAACAATTAGCCTCTACACTTGAGTCCGAATTGAAAATTGCACAAATCTCTGATGGCTTCTCAGCAGGGTGCTCTTCGTCTGAGCCTAGGAAATATAGATGCAATGATGCTTCCTGCCTGAAGGTGGCATTCCTGCTACAACGAATGCACTCAGAACAGAAAAAGATGACAACAGAGAAGAAATCAAAGGACAATGAAAGAAAAAATGGTTGTATATTCTGGCTGATCACAGGGAGCTGTTTGAGAAAAATGTGGAGAAAAGAGGGAATTTGTGGTGCGCTATTCTTTTCCTGTTTCCTGTACAAAGTCACTATGAAAATGTGGGGTGAGCACCACCAAGCAGCTCTTTTACGTCCTACTCACATCATCAAAAGAGCCAGCTGTCATTGGTTATTCAGTTCCAATCAATAACCAAACAAATATGGCAGTACAAAACTCTTTTTCATTGGCACCACTCGTTTAGTCAGATACAATACAGTCAGTTCAATACAAATATTCAAAGCTCTCAGCCAATTAGAGGATAGAACAATTCCAAAGCAAATATACCCCCTGAAATAATTCTTCAAATGGCTTCATAATGTTGTAATTGTCTTTAAAACTATGTTGTTCTTTATGATGGTGAGATATTATTAGAAATAGAAAAAAGAATGTTTCAGACTTTATTTCTAGATCAGGCTTTTTTTAAGCTGTTGAAAGCACATCGCCTGGAGTGACCCTCAAGTGGTGCATCTGTGGCACTAAGGTGGCTTGATATCAGTTTGAAGGTTTAGTAGAGATGGCCTTGATATGCCACAGACACATTATGTCAGGGTCGTGTCAAACTTAGCTTGCTGAATCAATCCTGTTTGCCACCACTCTGACCTTTAGAGTGTATTATCTTGCTATCGAATGCCCAGTACAATTCAATCCGCCAACGCTCCATTCTCTTCCTTCAATTCTGATATCTGCTCTATTTACCGATTTTTGTGTGCTCACCTTTTGTTCATTTCATCTCGCTCTTTTTTCTTTCAATTTTCAAAGCCTTTGAGATTTTGTTGCTCCTTTCTTTCTATCGCTTCATTACGTCTGCGGTGATAAAAGTGTTTTTTTTGCCAATGCAGTCGACATGGTAAATAATTCCAGGTTTAGACGATCAGGTTGCAGAGGAACCTGACATCTGGTGAAGAGACCATAAAGAGGCTGAGAAAAGGGTCATGTCTGCTAGAAGGTCTCGTAATGACCATGTCAGAGTTTGATAACTGCTTTAGGATTAATCTACAGGATTTGTGCACTTAGCCGAAAGCTTTGCAGCTCAATTCCACGCCAATGTTCTATTTAACAGACTGAAAACTGCACTTAGACATCACATATCCGCGATCTTTCTGGCTAATGCTCCACACACAACTACGAATTAAATATCTGCTCTTTTTAAAGATTTGTCACGCCATGTCGACAAGGAAGAAAGGCAGATGCTTGAAGCGAAAAGAAGTCTTTAGTTCAATTTGCCCTTGAACTTGCACGATGAATGGAGTTCAATATTTCAAATGTCAAGTGCAGAGGCTTTGTTGTAAAATGCTCTCTTTGAAAAGAGGTAACTGTTTGGTAAAACATCTAATTTGCAGACAGAAAGAAGTCTTGCTGATGGATTTCACTTCTGACATATACCATGTGTTGCTGCATATTTCTAAGTGTGTTTTGTCAAGCTTTGTAAAAGGCAGTGACAAGATGTTCCAAGTGCCATACGGAGTGTGTCTATTCAACTGAGATAAGTTATAAAAATACTTCAACCAACTGTGACGTGTGAGTAGAAAAATACTGCTCACTGGAAAGGTAAGGTGTCGTCTCCAACTGTCAGCCTGTCCAGGTACCGCATGAGAAAAAGGTTGAAATTTGTATAAATGTATCCCTTTCTTTGCTAAATGTGACTAATTCACTGTTATTACCATTTCTTTGGCTTGATTAATCACAGCGATGTGATTCCTCTTGTCTCAAATGTCTCTGTGCTCCTTCTCATTTCAAATGGCACAGTGCTTCCTCTCATCTCAGTGTTACTTCTCATGATAATTCCTGAACGCATCGTGTGAGGTCGATATTGAGTGAAAACATCATTGGAGTCCAGACAAGGCCTTCTGTCTGCCTGCTACATTGATTAAATGACCCTCAGACCTGACCCTTCCATCCTCTCTAGATGCCAGAAATTTGTCTGGTATCTTGATCTTTAAAGTGAAAAAGGAAATTTTGTATTAAAGTGGAGCATTCAGACATGTGGAATTAAATAAGCTGGAAACTTTAACCACATTACAGATAGGAAACAGTGCAGCTTTTAAATGTCCCTCAGAGCTTCCTGTAATTCCTGAAGCAAAAATCAAATGTTAATTTCTCATGTTCTATTAATGCATTATTTACATCCACAGAGTGTTTAGTAAAAACATTTTTTTGAAAACATTTATTTGTTTTTGTGTGTTTTGCAATGTACAGTTTAACCATTTAAGATATGCGCTTATTAAACAACTATCATTACCTACAATCCCATCCACCAGTTTTTATGTACATTTTGGAATATTGCATGAAAACCCTGAAAAATTATGTGCAACACTGAACGGGACAAGAAAAAATTTACATAAACTACAACAGAAATGCATTTACTGAATAAATCCCGATGCAATGCAATGGCAATGCACATTTCTGTCAGAACTGGGGCTCAAGGATGTGGCATTAATGGACTAACCAATGGACTGATTTCATGGCGCGACCTATGAAATGTTGTTTTGATCATTCTAAAACTCCTTAGCCATCAAAGTGATCTGTGATTTTCACCTCCCAGACCTACAGCGTTGGTTCCCCAAGAGCAGTCGCCCGCCTCCAAAAGCAAGATGACAACTGGGCATATTATTTTTCATCAAAAATTTCCAAGACACAAGTACATTTTTAAATATGAAAAAATAGTGCAGCAACTTCCTTTAAATATATTTGGTTTCAGTTTATAGAACAACAGAAAGTGACAATTAGGTTCTCTTGGACTCATTGGGTGGAAACGGTGCTTAATTTGTAAATATTTAAACAATATGTGCATAAATTTGATTTGCTTCTTTGGGTAGAAACATGGCTATTGAAGCTCTGAAAAAAAAATCACCAAAATCAGACTCTACCTCTATAGGCATATTTACCAAATACCTTTTCCTCTCACACCACACCAGCGTGGATCTTGTTTCAGATCTCTCCAAAAATTTTCAATAGGAAATAGGAACTCAGTACATTCAAAATGTTGCCTTGTCTATGGGATTTTTTTGGTCATTTTCCTGTTGAAATTCGAACTCTCACCTTAGTTTGAGGTCAAAAGCTCCCGAGCTGATTTTCATCCAATATACAATCACCTCATCAATTTTTTCAGGTGCCCCTTGGTAAACTCCAGTGTGTGATCATGTGCCTTTCACTAAGAAATGCCTGACCACTCTGTCCAAAAGGCCTAATTGGTGGAGGGCTGATGCTATTGTCCTTCCAGAAAGAAAGCTCTGAATTCCTTTGAACTGCTCTGTATTGATGGGCAATTCTGACAAATTTAATTGACAAATAACAGAAGTTACTGTGGCAATGTGTCCGTTTTCTAATCTGCAAACCAATACATTTTTTTCTGCACCTTTCACTGGTTGTCAACACAACTTTATTTTAAAGATCTATAGACAACTACAATAAGGCTGTAGGAATATCACAAAGATGATCATGTCGCATGTAGCACGTTTTATTCAAAACAACATATTGATTGTGAAACAACAAAAAAATTTTTTTTGGCAAAATATCAGCTAATCATGAGGAGTGTTCAAAGAAGAAGTTTCAGGTATTACAAGAATAAAGACACCCCCAACTCTCATGCATGTAAAGGCTGACTAAAAAAACAAGTGTTTGTTAAAGTTGTTTGTTAAAAGTTGTTTCTTGTTGAGAGTTTAGCTCTTTAATTGTCTGGAAACACGTAACGCCTGAGCCGGGTTTTAGAGCTTCATGGAAAAAGCTGTGGAAACTTAATTAAATGTGACTTTTTTTTAAGTTATTTAAAATTACACATATTTAAAACCATCAAATCACTTCATTAAACCACAATCAAACTTCTTAAACAAATAAAACTAATGTTTTAGAGCATACACAGTATTGTTAATTATGGATTGTATTTTAATTCATAATCTTATTAAAGTATTTATAGTTTTGGAGATAAGCTTGAAAAAAAAACATATCTCTAAACAAATAGAGAAACACATAAATCATTTATGAAGTAAACAGGGAAAAAAAGAAATAAAATCAATCTCTAAAAAGGAATGAGGCACCCTCCATCTTCAAAGGGCTCAAATCAGAAGGATCACATGACATTTACTGCTATCCCCATATGAAGCTCTTCACATATAGACCAGAGAAAGACGGTGATAAAGGTTACACCTTACTGCATCTGTTATTTTCATGTTATTTCTCTCAGTTACCCCAGCTCAACTTTGAATTGGTTTGAAATTCTCAGCATCAGAAAAAAATATCTGGCATTTTGGCCTAAAGGAAGAGATAAAACCTAGGTGTGTGTAAATCTCAGCGCATTGAAACAACCATTCCATCAGTTGAGCAGTGCAAACAAGAGGGTAATGCTGTTGCCTCACAGCTATAAAACGAATTGAAGAATTCTGACAGAGTTTAAATGTTCTCCCCATTATTGACAGTTATACACTGTGCAAAAATAAATAAAGACTAATAAATAAACCAACACAAAAATATATAAATGAATCAATAAGAAAATTATTAGAATAAAAAGCATGTGTCCATGGAGTTTGGTTCAATGAATAAGCCAGAACGAGAGCATACTGCAATAACTTTGCAATAACTTAGCAAACATGCACAGGTTAAGCACTGAAGTGAAATAAAATCACATAAATAAAATTAAATTATTAATATTTAATCATTTAATGATGTTTATTTCACTTTTCTGCAGACTGCAGGCAAATATTTTTGTTTAATTACTATTAAAAATGAATAAATATTTAAATGTTTATATAAAAATGAAATTTTAGCCAGAATATTTGCAGCATAAAATTATTTTAAAAGAATATATAAAATTGTATGATGTTTATTTCACGTTTGTGCAGACTGCAGGAAAATATTTAATTTAACCGTAGTGCTTAACCTGTGTATATAATATATATATATATATATATATATATATATATATATATATATATATATATATATATATATGCAGGGCAACATTCACTCACACAGGCACACCTAAGGGGGATTTAGATTATTCAATTAACTTAACCACATGTTTTTTGGGAATGTTTGAGGAAAGCGGAGTACCCGGAGGAAACATGCAATATGCAAAATGCTTCCAGGAAGATCGCCGGCGAACCTTGAACTGACAACCTTCTAACTAGAAGGCCACAGTTCTACCTACTGCGCCACCATGCTGCCCATAAAATTATATATATTGTATATATGTATACATATGTGAACCAAGCTATAATAATCACAAAAAAATAATAATACAACTAATTCTGAGGTTGTTAGAGGGAAAAAACTGTAATGAAGCATCCAGATGCAGAATCCAAACCTTGTACAAGAGCATTTCCCTATTGTGTATGAACAGAATGACCTTCCCCACCTTTACCAGCGGAAGGTTGGATATCAGAGGGGAGGGGTAGGTTCTGGCAGTTTAGGTGAATGGAATGGTGTATACTAAACCTATTATCCGCCTTACAGCATGAAAAGAAGCTTCTTACAGTAGCTCTGTGCTCAAGCTTTCATATTGCACAGAGAGCTTGCACTATATTTCTCGCGCTCGCTGCTTGTCTCTAGTTGGAGCACTTCCAAACCGCCAGGATGGAATCCAGAAAAACAATGATGAGGAAGCAGGGGATAAAAACCTCTCTGCCTACTTAAATTCAGTCGAGGACAGTCGGGACCGATTGAAATTCTGCCCAAAACCCAAGTGCATTGATCTCAATTTCCAGCCTGGCTTGGACAAACAGCACAATGTGTGCCTACAAATCAAGTAATTAACACTTTAAAAAGCATCTGGAGCTGAGAATGAGTAAGGTCATGTCAAATCTATAATGGAACGTAGTAGCGAGAGGGGGAAAAAGATTGTTTGGTTCCCTTTGGCCTGGCAAGTGCAGCCATGCAGGCTGATGAGGACAGCAGGAGGAAGAGAGTCATGAGCATTGATTATGTAGACTGTGTTCTCTGCTTCTCCCAGACAATGCCAGGAAAGTGCATCAGATGGAAACATGATTGATATGAACCTTGGATGAGAATAAAAAAAACGGTAACAGCTTCTTGCATGGGGCGAGTCATTCATATTCAATAGATATGGACAAAATGGAACGCAAGAATATTAAAGTCTCAACTGTCAAATTCAGTTTTTCAAAAACAGATGAGGTTCAGAAGAGGATAAAGAGGGCAGATACATTAATTTCAACTAAATCATGCCACGAAGTAAACAATCAGCTGATGTGCTGACTCGCAGAGACATTATCATTAAACTAAGGAAGGTAATTAACTCTATTTGATATTGATGTTTTCATTAAAACTGTAAAGTTCAAAAGTAGGGATTTAGATTAGGCTTTTGTTTATTTACCAACATTAATCAAAGTTGTGATGTCTTGCATACTATTGACATCATGTCATTAATCAACAATAGTAAATAGGGGTGTAAGTAACAATATATCGCAATAAAAAAAGGTGTCACAATAATTATAGTGGAGCTACTGGGATACGCTGTGTATTTGCTTCTTGGAGTGAATGTGATTCTAGTCATTTCTGCAACTTCTTTACCTTGTCTTCTTGTTTAATGTAACATTCACTAGTCGACAATTATCCATTACTCACATTTTTAAAATGATATTATATTATAATATTTTAATAATTTTAAAGTAAAAAGATGACAATAACACTGCCCTCTAGTGGATGGATGATATCAAATGCTCTCATACAAATGAAACAAGACCCTAGCCTGCTTAGCTTTGTGGTCTTAAACATTAAAAAAATGTCCAATGATTGTTCTTTACATAAACAGTTTCAATAGTTGGTTAAAAACAATTTTGTAAAATTACAAAATTAACGGCGGCCTCAAAGAAGATAAGGTGCTGAGGAGGTGGAAAAATGCAGGCTGTCATCTACAGCTAAAGTTTTGAACTGTTTCATAATCATTCCACAAAGACAGAAAAGAATCAGGCAATTTATCAGCTGATCACAATCAATAAAGTCCAGCGGAGATGTCCCAATGTCACCGGGAGGTGAAGGGAGAGACAGTGGGCATTCACTTGAGTGGGCAGCAGATGAGTCCACAATCCGCCTGTGGGATCTGACACTGTTTTACAGATCTATTCTGGAACCAGCCATTTGATTAAATATCAGTGTCGTTTGTTATTGTATTTTGAACAATTTCATAAAAAAAAAAAAACTTTTATAACATTTAAAGCGTTATAAAAAAAAACGCATCATGGAGTTATCCCATTTTGGGGAAAAAATTACTAATTTTAAAATAAATCTTTAAATATTACCAACAGGATTACAATAGTTTATGTTTGTATGACATTGAGGTTTTCCTCAAATTACTTTTTAAAAACACATTTTTACTCAAAATCATCAAAAAGGATTTATGGGGTTTTGGGTGGTAAAAAAAACATCACGTTGTTGACATTTGGGCACTGCCAATTTTCAACTTGTCATTATAACATCTTCTTTTACCTGCAAGATCACTTTTAGCCACTATATGGGTGTTAGTTACACATGGATTTATGACAATATCTCTTAGAAGATTTATAAAAACATATTATAATCTGTGCCAAAATTCTTTTTTTTTAGAAGTGTAGTATAAAAATAAAATTGTGTAAAGATTATATACATTCTTTAAAAAAAAACATTTATTACCTATTAAATAATTGTAAATTCCTATTTCTACAAGTTAATTTCAAATTCATGTTTTATCTTAACTCAACAGGTTTTGACTATTGCTCCACGTGATTATTCATGCAAAAGGAGATAAATACCTAGCAATGCCATGAAGCAGATGCAGATGGCGAACAGCGAGCTGAAACTTAGGCCTACGTCCTCTCTGTAGATGGCAAGTGTTACCTCGCAGTGTCGCCCACGGTAGCCCTCAGGACAGTGACATGTGAATTTGGAGGGAGACTGTGCCACACAAGTACCCTTGTGACACGGGTGACTGGCACACATTGTATACACGCAGAATTTACCCGTGGAGTTCACCTTGACCATGTGACCTGGAGGACACCTATGATTGGAGAAGAGAAAATACAATGATGAATTATATAACATACTACAGTTAGAAATATAACTGGATTGCTAACGTTTGTAAAACAATGTTTGATGTTAACACAAACCAACCTAAAAAACTTTCAAAAGCTAAGAGAGATGCCACTTTTGTTGCTATTGTAACTGTTTGGTTGCAATGAAGGGGTCAGTGACAATTAAATGTCACTTTGAGTGAAATAAACCAACCTCAATGTTACTAAAATTTTCCTAAGCTGAGACAGAGATATGTCAAGTTGGTTGCTATGGTAAACAACCTGGTTGTTCTGAAGCTCTCAGTGATGACATAAAAATCTGATCAAATCCACATTTCTTTAAATATGTAACCCCTTCTAGAGCCTGGGGTTCAATACTTTGCACATCGATCTGTATGTCTTTGGACAAATGGAAAACCTCACAAATGGAAAAACAAAATGATGGGTAAGGTTATAGTGTTCAAGTAAAAAAAAAAAAAAAAGTTAATCCACTAATATCTGAAGTAATTTCAGCCTTTAAATTAGTTAGTGATGAAACATGGAAGATTTGTCCTTAAAAAATAACTGCGCAAATCGATATGTGTTGATAACTTCCACTGAACATTGAGTTTCAAAAACATTGAACTTAGCAAACTGCTTCTTAGCTTTTTTTCTGTAACAACATACAAATACATTCAGCCACACTTCAGGATGTACACGTAAATGCAACCTCAAATACATTGATGATGAAAGGTTACGCACAGAGTGTGTCGGAATGCAAAAATGCACATAAATTGTGCCGATATTATTTAGCACAATGTGATCAAATAAAAAACAACTTGACAGTTTTAAACGTTCAGACATGAATATAAGCTGATTCCAAATTTAAAGCACCTGAAAATAACATTCCATTCTTTTAAAATAATTATTTTAGTTCATTTAGAGATAAACAGGTGAAATAAATAATACATGAGTTCAGGAACAAATGTGAAAACAGCACTCACCTCATCGAAGATTAAAAACCTCTGGTTAGTTAAGATCCTCAATACACTTTGATTACATTATATTGATATTCCCAAATTTCAATAAATTACAGAGTCCTATGACTTGGACTTGAGTCATTGTTTTAGTGACTTGAGACTTCACATGGAAATATGTCAAAAGACTTGCGATTCAACTTGAAATTGAACCACAATGACTCATGACTAGACTCTTTTGATACCTTTTGACTCGAAAAGACAAAAAAAAAAAAAATATTTGGCTCAAGTTTGCATATCGCACAGGCTTCTGTTTCCGCAAGAGACATTGTGCAGTCAGCCAATAAACTAACACTTCTTTAAGATCTAAGTTAATCTACTGGTTTATTTATCTATACTTCATATTTCATCATAATTACCTTAAACGTTGCTCAGAAGTCATATCTAGATGATGTATTTGTGTACCTGCATTCATGAACTCTCCACAGGTCCACACAGGTGAAGGGAGGACTGCACTTGTTCTTTCGACAAGAGTCAGAGAAACATCCCAGTGAAACACCCTGAGAGCTGACAAGCGATACACCCTCTCTGACTTGGCCGTCCAAAGGAATGAAGCGCCCGTTGAGCCTCAGATCTCGCATACAGCCTGCACCAATCACAAAATGAATAGTTTACAACACAAATTCAACACAAAATCAACATGTTCCAAACCATCGTGACATAAACCCCTGATCTTTCCTAACATGCATGAACCGAGCTGGCATCAGCGTGATCTAGACATAATTTAAGCTTTTAAGAAAAGTGCTTTTAGATTCAATTTAATAAACCCAAAGTGTATGCCTGCGGGTAGCAAGGACGGCTGTGTTGCCATGCAGAAAGGGTATTAAACAGCACCTCTTCTCTTTCATATGACATGCTATTGTCTGTTTAAACGCAAGCTCTCCATAATTTCTACACTGAAGCTGCTTTTGAATGTATAATAAATGAATCATTTCTATTATTTTTCATTATCGTCAATGAAAAAGTCTCCAATCGTGATAGATAGTGGACCCGCAGTTTGAATTAACTGGTAAAGCTGTAGAGATTTGTCTGTGTCATATCCACCTATGCAAGCGTTTCTCTCGGAAGTTAAATTGGATTAGGGCTAAAATGGCAGCCTTTATTTCACAGTCCTCCACTATTACTCAGTAATTGGATTTCTGGCTACAGGACGCAGGATTTCTGTTAGCTCCAAATGTCATGCTATAGTGTTTATTGTAGTTTCCACAGCTCTCCATCCACACTTTGACATATTGACTCCGTATTATTTATTGTAACTCATCCATCAGCTGCAACCAGTTCTAAAAGTGTGCAGTCTCATAAATTACTTATATTTGTCAAATAAATGCACCATTAACCAGGCACATTTTACTTATGACTTGAAACTGCTGTTACAGTAAACAACAATTACAGCAAAATCCCTTTAATCTGTTTGGCTGATGTTAAACACGTGTGGTATAAAAATGTATCTTACAAATATTGTAAGTTTCATTAAATGATTTCATCTAATCTATTTGCATTGAACTTCATTTATCAAAACTTGACAATTTGAGTTTTTAGGGTTTTTTTTTCTAGTGTTGGGAAGATGGCGGAGGTTTGTGTCACTTCCTCTGAAATTTGAAGTGATTCCAGACAATTTTAGGACCAGAGCACAGGAGTGGAGCTGGATCCAGCAGATCGTAGGACTAGGAAGGTTATTCCAGTGACAGATGGAACCAGTGATGCCGAAAGACCATTTGGTCCTGATCACCCTCTAGACTACACTGAACACACTTTCTAGTCCCAGTGGAGGCTTGTCGTCCAGGTAGCAGAAGGGAAAGATTCTAGCCACATGCTAGGGCAGCATTTGGGAACCCAGAGTTTATGACCAGATTGGGATCTGGACTCGAAATCTGGAGCTGGGTCTAGAGAGGCCATGAGACAGATTCAGAGCTTTAAAGAGGAACTTGATTCAAATTAGAAGGACTAGAGCACAGGAGTGAAGCTGGATCCAGACTGGAGAACATTAGTAGATCTGTGTCTGAATCTGGACCAGAGCACAAGAGTCGAGCTGGATCCAGCAGATCGTAGGACTGGAGAGGCCATTCAAGTGGCAGGTGGAGCCAGTGCTGGTGAGGTCCTGACCCCCTCTAGACTCAATTGACCACCCTTTCTAGTCCCAGTGGAGGCTATTCCTCCAGGTTGTGGACAGGAGAGATTCTAGCCACATTCTAGAACAATATGTGGGAACCCACAGATAAGGAGCAGAGTGGGATCCGGACACGAAATCTGAAGCTGGAGCCAGAGCCAGAGAGAAGCTAGACCTGAATCAGAGTTTTGGAGTGGAACTTGATTTAAAATCAGACCTCTGAAGGAGAGTTCAAACAACAAGAACTCATGAGTGGATCAGGACTGGAGCACATTGGTAGATCTACCAGGACTGCATGTGGGATCCCACAGTTTAGGAGCAATATGGGATCTGGACATTTTGCGTTGAAGTGTCTTACGCAACGCTGCACCACTATCCCAAAAGCGAGTGTTCCCCAAGCACCCAGCTCAAAGTTGAAGGGGATTTAAGCCACCTGCTCAGCTGAACTGGAGTCATCAGAGATGGGTTTCTCCGCAGGCTCAAGAAAAGAGCTTTTTAGTCTCAGGTGGCAGAGGTTAGTGGAGAAGGGTTTATCCAATAACGGCACAAAATAAACATTCGGATGATCCAGCAACATATGGTTTGATACCTGCGAGTCCATTATTCTGTCAGACCTGTGTGACAAGAGGGGTTGACGAAAAAGACGGAGTACAGAATTATCTCAATTTATTAAATAAAACGACGATCGTCGCGAATGACTATATGTGGGAACACGTGCAAACAAGGAATGATACAAGTGCAAACAAGGAACATGGAGTCATAACATTAAACATGGAAGGGACTTAAACCACCTGTCAGTTCATTTACAAAATCACTTTCTCTGAGCCATTGGATCCTTTCAAAAAGAAAATATAGTGCTTGAAAAGATTAGATTAGTTGATTAAATTATATGTTGTCAGATTATATGTTGTTTTTTTTTTGTATTATGTTACAGCACTAATTGTTATAATAACAAACGAGCTCCAGAAAATATTTTCATCTTCACTTGTACTTTAGTAAATATATGATGTTTCAAATGAAGATAAGAGACATTCTGTCAGGGAATTACATCAAATTATTTCAACACAGAAAGAACAATTAAGCGCTTTGACCTCCAACCATCTACAAACTGCAGCATTGCACACAAACATACCTTTAAAAAAAACTTTTTTTAAAAAAGCAAAGAGTAGACAGTGGAACTTGTTTTACAAAATATTTCTGAGCAGACTATATGGCTTTCTTTGAAAAAAAAACCCCTTCAATTTGAGTTGGAGAAAATAAACTATTGTTTTATTTTTTTTGTTTAAAGTACTGCTGTCAAAATTAGAGCGTTAATGTATGCAAATGATTTTAATTATTTGAATTGTGTTAAGAAATGTATGCAATTAACACAGTTGTAGGTTTTTTTTGTTGTAATATTTCTGTGTTCAGTGTGCAATGAAGTTGGACTTTTTGCAACATAAGCCTTCCGCGTGTACATTTAGTTTAGTTTATTCCTCCTCCTTTGGTGAAGTCTTATGTTATTCGAGTTTCTATACAAGGCTCTTTTATGTTTCCTTTTCTGTTTATATTACTTATTTTTTTTTATCAATAAACAGTGATCAATAAATATGGCTTTAAAGGTGCAGGTACATTGTTTACATGAGAAAATCTATGTTACCAGTTAAACAAAAATGGCAATTTAACAACCAGATTGAGTTTTTTTTTTTTTTGAAGTTTTAATTAATAGTTTACATATCCAAAAAGTTTCAGTCTTTTAGTTACGATTAAATGCAAAAAATTGCAAAAAATGTGTGATTATTAGTTAACATCAAATTCCTAAAAAAAAAAAGAATCAGACAAGCCAGATGTCAAATTTAAGCTAGGATCCACTGGCTGCACTGGTTGGGCTTTGAGAATATACAAGTGTCTCACCTTGGAAGCTCTTGTTATGTGCCGAGGGGACAGAGTTTCCCAGCATCACCACAGCAGGATCAACGACAATCTCCCGACTGCGACCCGGTGCACCAGAGACCTCGCGCCGGCCTCCCCCGCCATCCAGACGCAGGGTCAACTCATTATCATGTCGATCTAAGTGGATGTCATGCCACTCTCCGTTATCCACACGATAAGATGGCACTGTCAAGTTAAAGTCCCCATCACCCAGGTTGTAGAAGACACTTAACAGCCCCTGGAAAATCTGGAAGGGAAAATAGAGTGTGCCTTTGATGGGTAGACTGGGATTATTTAAAGAATTTTTACCACTGGAGAAAATAACAATTGAGTTATTATGAAACTAGTTCAGAGGAAGGGACAGAGGCGGAGTATGTGATGAAATCGAGTCATTGGGGACTGAAGACATCAGACTGGGCTGGATCTGATGAAAAACTAAACACTAACAGAATTAAACATTTCAGAACTTTAATTGGAGACTTTGGGGATTTCACATGGTGAACTCTAGTGGTAACCCATAGACTTTCTTGTGGTCCCTTTTGTTTTTATTTTATGCTCAGCTAAAATGAAATATGTTTATGGCAAGCAAAGCATGGTTTTAGATATTCTGTCATTTCAAGATGGTTCTCCACTGTAGTGTATTTTAACATTATAAAGCTCAAATATCAGAATGTTTTAAGCACTTAGCCTCAATATCGTCCATTAAATTGAGACTTGCGGTTGAAGTGGGGTGTGCACCATTGGAAGTGCGTGTGTTTGTTTTTCTTGAGAAAGAAAAAAATAGAGTCTGGCCGATGTCCTGAAGAAAGCCCCAAGCTTCATTTCAATTTCAGATTCTTTCTGCATGCGTCCCAGAGAGCATAATTTGCCAGGCCCCATTTTACATCTTTGGCTTTGTGGTGATGTGAAAAGCAGGGCTAATCAATGATGCAAAAGGCAGCAAGGCTCTCTCATATTTCACCAACAACCACAAACAGTTTACACACATAAACAGTGCTGACCTGTGTGAACCGTTCACCTTTCTTCCTTTCCCACACTCAGTTTCACCTGCCATCCAGTTCATGAGAACAATCTTAAATAGGATTGTCAGACTATTTTGAGAACAAAAAAATGGCCTATTTTAGGGCTGAGGCACTGAAAGGTTAAATTACATCCTGAAGGCATGATTAACAAGAACATTAACTTCAATCTGCGCATGGAAAATCCAAGGGTTTTCTACATGCCTTTACTTCAGCAATAGAGGAACACATCTCTCAATGACCCACATCAGTACTTCTGTAAATGGCCCAGAAATGAATAAAACACACTTCAGCTGCCAGTGAAGCATCTGCTCAGATAATTTGATGTATTTCCAGGGTTTGTCAATTTTAAGATCTGTTAAAGATTTAAATTTAAGACCTATATCATAAATATGCTTATTTAATAAACTGCTAGATGGTGGATTTCTTAACTTTGCAACTATTAAAAGTGCATTTTATAAAGAGGTATCTATCATTGTTAAAGCTTACTATTCATTGACTAACAATGGCACATTTTTTTCATGTAAAACTAGCAATTTTTAGACACACATGTTTATTTGTTACATGGAAACCAACCTAAAACGATCATTTACATAGTTTGTAAACCTTTGTAAATGGTAGAACAGTGAATTTAATTTTCTGTCAAATTCTATTTATCAAATTAAAAAACTTGAGTAAAGTACAGATACTTGAAAAAGCTTCATTTACTTACCATCACTGGTTAAGTTATTTAAAAACTTGCGCAAAAGAGAAAAAGCAAAAGAAAATTAATGTTATGCATGTTTTAAAGGCATAATTTAAAATTTAATTCCCTTCCATGTTTTTTTTATGAAATTTGGCAAAATATCATGTTTTAAAAAACAAAAAGGTGATGCTTTACAATGGAATACAGAGTAGTTTTGTTAATTAAAGCAAAGTTACCTTAAAAAAAAAATGTTTATTTATATTTACCAACACTAGATAAAACTTTTAAATACAGAAGAAAAAATAAAACTTTATCTTACGGTAAAATGCTGTGAATTAACAGAAGTTTTGTATCCGTTAAAGTACAGTCCAAAATCCAGGTAATGAGATGCCAGTACTTTTTTTTTCCGTGTGGCTAAAATTCCAAATGTAATTACCATCATGTAAAGTTTCACCTAGCCTTTATAAACTTTACAAACAACTAAGAATTTATTAGTATTCCCCTCCCACTTTGGGACATTTCTAGAAATTTTGTAGAAGAAACGTGAACCAACTTTTACTTCCTCAACATCCACTGATAACAAGAACACCTTGCTGCAAATGTCTCTGTCAGAAACAACAGACAATGCTAAATAGGTATTGGCACATCACATCAATTAGTGTTATTGCTAAAGTAATTGAGAAGAGCTCAGCAGGAGATTAAGTTTTAATCTTCCACTGTTGCCACAAAGACATCATCGGTTCCTGCTCCGCAAGGATGCCTCAGTAGATCAGAAAATAACCTGGTAATAATATCTGTAGCCTGGCACATTAGGGGATAGGAAATAACTTCTTGACGGTCTTGCCGACACATCTAATTCATCCCTGAGATACATCACTATCAATTTACATGGAAGAGGAGAAAGAGAGTGAGAGAAAGAAAGTAAATGGGGGACAGACACAGGCAGTAACTAAAGCAGTTACTAGCAACATGTTAAAGCAGATATTGAGAGAGAACTAAGGAAAAATAACCTGAAAAATATGAGGCAGCCTTGGAGTGAAGTGTGCATGGCAAGGAATCTGCAAGTGTATCAGCCAAATCGAGAGACGCATACTAATGGCTGTGTGATTAAACACAACCTCGCTCCCCCGTTCAGATTCTGACATTGCACTGCTGTTGCAACTACGTTTCGAGACTCTGACAGATGTGGCAAACGTCAAGAACATATTATCTTTTTATGCTGCCCTTTTTATGGCTACTCATTTGTAGAAACTCAAGAGAAAAGTGAAACGTATTCATTTACTTATTTAAAGCTGGTTGCTAAGTTGGAAAGTAGCAAAGATGGTGATGCTATACATGGTGTTCACGATGAATTATTCATGTTCAGGCAAGCTACTTTCTCTGAGTGTATTTATCATTTTATTTTATTAAAAAAACTACTTCCAGAGATACTTTGATGTATTTTTTTCTGTTTTACAAATGTATGGTTTTAACAGTATTGCATAAATAAATAAAAAAAAGAGTAAAATACATTTAAATTAATAAACAATATTGAATAATCAATTCAACACAGTGGCTACTTTTTAAAAAGTATAATCTTGTAAAATATAACACTAACAAACTAACTTGTGGAATTAACGCAATCATATTTTGGATTGAAGAATATTTCTTCTGCTTTTTAAGTAATATTGTTATGTTAAAAATGGAGTTTGGTTTCAAAACTAGATGAACGCTGTTAAAAAAAAAGAT
The DNA here is from genome assembly GCA_007224835.1 of Danionella cerebrum. Taxonomy (NCBI): domain Eukaryota; kingdom Metazoa; phylum Chordata; class Actinopteri; order Cypriniformes; family Danionidae; genus Danionella; species Danionella cerebrum. The sequence continues at coordinate 71,366 of SRMA01025728.1, forward strand.
TCTTTTCTGAAGCCAAATCTGAAGCGTATTTTTGTCATATTTGAAAAGCCTATAAGCAATTTTGCAAAAAAATACAATACTTCCCATGAAACACAGTCCTGCTTTTCTCAATTTCTTTCCAATCCATAATAAATGCCAGGCTAGTTTTTTCACAAAACGCCATATCTTCATTAAAAGTGCAGTACTATAGATGAATCGATGTGATGCTTTCTCTAAGCCATCAAAAAATTGGAATCATTGGAAAAATTAGAATTTTTTACGAGCCAACATTGATTTATGTTACCAATAGAAATGGTTCATTAGTAGGAGTGTAATTGTAAACTCTGCTCACGATGAGATACGTACCTCTATTTTATGTCAACGATATAATGTTGTATGTATCACAATATTATACAACACTATTTTTAACCAAATATTAAAACTATTGTTTATATTGTGAACAATCATTGGAAAGAATGGAGTTTAAAAAGTTTTGAGAAGTCTAAGAAAGCTAAGAAGTCTAGGGTATAGTTTGCTTTGTATGAGATCAATTGATACCCTCCATCCACTAGGGGGCAGTGTTAATGTTTGCATTAAGTCAACTTTTTAACTGATTCATTAATTGATGAAGAGAGATAATTTTTTTAAACTTTCTCATTTAAAATGTGCGTAATGGATGATTGTCTCCCTGCTAATATTACATAAAACAGGAAAATATTGTAAATAAGATTCAGAAGTGGCTAGAATCACAATCACCCCAAGAAGCAAATACACTTCAGTCCCTAGATGATATCTCCCAGTCGCTCCACGATACATACTGTGACAATTTTGTATTGCGATATATTATATAATGCGGTAAACTACATTCAGTAAGTTCAATGTTGTTAATTCAATGGTAAGTTCCCACTAGGGTTGCTGAGTCGGCATTGCGATCCATTTCCCCGCAGAAGTTATTTGTGTTTTTGTTTGGGCATGGACTGTTTGCATGAAGCTTGATGGGTATGTGTATGTTGTTGCCGTAATGGAGTTTGCTGGATATTTGTATATCTGGATATCAAATTGTTGTTTTGGGACTGTTTGGGTATTGTAGTTTGGGAATTATGGGAAACATCGGTTGACATCGCTCAACCCTAGTTTCCACATCCCTTTATTGCATATTTTCCCTCAGAAAACAACCTGTGAAAGGCTTATTTTGACAGAAAACATTATTTTAACATTTTCACTTTAATGATTTTAAAGATTTAAGTTTTTATTTTGTCTCAACACTTTAGATTTGTTTCATAAAACAAATTGCTCATTCTCTGTTTTTTGCAGTAAAAAAGTAAAACATAATAATTTTAAATATATTTTTTTTTGTGTGTGAAATTATTGTTATTGTAAAAAACAAAAAACAAAAAAAATGACACCAAGCACTGCCACAAAACAAACAAAAAAAACTTTTAAAGGTAATTTATTACAGCAATTGTAAAGTAGTAAAAAAACACTCAAACGGTCCCTGAACTTCTAAGGGTTGAAAAAGGTTATTGTAAGACACACATTATAAATAAATAAAAAAACACAGTATATAAGTAAAAAAACGAGACAATAAGGTAACAAGGCAGAAAAGAGAGCTGCTTTCAGGAGCCCTCACCTCCAGTCGAAGATATTCATTCTGTTGTTTGGACAAGAAACTGAGGATTGAGCTGCTGCGTTTGCGCGTCCGAACTAGCAGCTGAATCTGTGTGTGCCTGGCCGGGAGAGTAAAGGCCAACTGAAAGTGAATATGACTCCTTCCATCAAAAGAATACTCCGGAACCTCTGTCAAGCAAACAAACAATCAATATCTTCAGCAAGTACAAACAAAACAACATTGTAGATTATCACAGGGTTTTCCAGTCCCTACTTTAGAAGAACTTTTAATGATATCTGTACACATAGACTCAGACACGCCGTTTCCAAATCCACTCAGCCATTCTCTACAGCAGCAATAATCTATCTGTGAAGTATTCTTCAAAGGCATTGTCCCTGCCACCATTCACCTATGTAATCAGGGGACTTCTGAAAAATTACCTTTCTCACACTGATGCCCACTGTAGCCTGGTGTGCACTGGCAGCTGAAGGAACCCCACTCCCCATGACAGCGACCTCGAGTCCCACAGGAGGGGAAGCCCATGTTCACACAGCTACCATCAGTCATCAGGCACCCAGGAGCACTCCCTGAGGACTCAGCCGGAGAGCCTAAGTCATAAAGCTGAGGTGGAGAGAGAAGGAGATTAGTTCTTGTTTTTTTTTTTACCCACAATTTTTGTCATGGGCATCACCATGCTGTACTCACATGCTGAGGTCAAATCCTGGCTAATGTTTACATCCTACTATACAACATTTTGAGGTTACTCCGTTTGACTTGTAGAGAGCGCTAAATTGTCAAAAACAGGGTTCCGCGGGGTGCCCCATGGACATTGCTAGCCCTGGTCAATGGTACCGTGACCATGTGAAATGTCACAAAAATTTGATATTGTGAACCTTCAATTACAATAATCTAATCCAGTATATAGATTTAGGTAACCACCACTGCATTTTCATTACATTTATTTGTTTAAATCTTGAAATTCTGACAACATGATCTCAAGTTGATGACTAAATTTATGTGCAGAATGGATCATGACTCTGGTTTACATAAAACCAAAAGATACTATATGTAATTTTGAAGTTTGTAATAGTTTTTTTTTTTTAATAAGGAAAATGGAATGGTTGCCAAGGTAGAATTTTTGGTCGCTATGGAGTGGTCACTGACCCCATGCAAAGCTCCCCATGCCAATATGAGTGATATAAATCAACTCCATGTCTCTATGATTTTCCTTAACTGAGATAGTAACATGCCAAATCGGTTGCTATGGTAAACAGTCAGTTGCTATGGAGGGGTCAGTGCCATAATATGTTGTATTTGTCACTATAAGTTCAATAAACGCACCCCCATGTCTTTATCACTTACCAAAGCTTGTTTGCTAGGGTAAACATTTTGGTTGCTAGGGAACTGTCAGTGATTGTTACTTTGATTAACATAGAAACACCATTTCTCTAGTATGTTTCATCTTGAAGATATTTCGAATCATTTTCCTGTTTATTTTCAGTGGCCAAGTCAATGGTAAATATTTAGCCCCTTCTAGAGGGATTTCAAATACTTTTGCTTCTATGGGGTTTTTATGAGGTTTTCATTTCTATGAAGTTTGAGTTACAGTTTTACAAAGTTTAACCCCATGTAAAGTCAATAGTGAAATTCCCAGAATTCTCAGTGATTTCCCAGAGTTTCTTGAGTGGCACCAATCTGAAAATTTATAGCAACCTGCGTCAGACCAGTTTGGATATCTTAGCAAAGTTTGGTGGCTTGAACCAATCTAGAAGGAGATGCATTTTAAATGCTTTTGAAGCGAAAGACGAAGAACAATAAGTCTACACAACTACAAAAACACAGTTAGGAACAAAAAGAAAACCTATTTCAATAATGTAATAACCTTTAATCCAGTCAATAAAAAGACTGCAGGGATGCTAGGCAGGCTAACGTCTCATACAATAATCTGCAGACTTCTGTGTTAAAAGAACAGCAAAACTGTTTCAAGGCTTCAATTTTGCTTCACAAGGGAACAACCAGTCACCACATTAGATCAATTTTTCTGTTCATCTGATAGCTGTCATTTATTCATGCCCACTCTTCTTAATGACATGTTTTTGAAGACGCCGTAGTGTTAGCTTGACCCTGCGTGAGAACCTGTTGCTCCTTGTGTATATATTTACCAGCACAGCTGAATAAACTAAAAGGATTGGGTTAGTTCACTACTCTTTATGACACTATATTTGGAATTCAGTTAGAATAGGAGAAATAGTGTTGACTGCTGCACTGTGATCTACTCTAATTTAATAAAAAACTCGTCATTTTCCACACAACGCAACACACCATAAATACAAGCCATAAGGCCACTTTATTAGGTACACCTTACCAGTACCAGGTTGGATCCATTTTTTTCAGTACTGCATTAATCCTTTGTGGCATAAGATCAAGAAGGAACGGAAACGTTCCTTAGAGAGTTTGGTCCACAATAACATGATAGCATCACCCAGGACTACCTCATCCCAAAGGTACTCTATTGGTTTGAGATCTGATGACTGTGGAATTCAGCAACCATACTCAGGTAGGCGAATGTCGAAGAACAAATCGAGACTCATCAAACCTGGCAATGTTTTATCAATCTATTGTCCAATTTTGCTGATCCTATGTGAATTGTAGCCTTGGTTTCCTGGTTACCGGGAGTGGAACCCAGTTTGGTTTTCTGCTGCTGTGCCCCATCCACCTCAAGTTATGATGTGTTGTGCATTTGGTGATGCTCTTCTGCACAACTCGATTGTAACGAACGGTTTTTTGAGTTACGGTTGCCTTTGTATCAGCTCGAACCAGTCTGGCCATTAACTTCTGGTATCCACAGACCTGCTGCTCACTAGATATTTTCTCTTTTTCTGACCATTCCCTGTGACCCTTTTCTGAAATACTCAGACCAGCATTAACAGCCATGCCACATTCAAAGTCACTTATATTTGGATCAGATCGCCTTGACCATGTCTAGATGCCCACATTGACTTGAGGAACAGTTGGTCAGGTGTACCTAATAAAGTGGCCGGTGAGTGCATATCTTGGTTGTCCTTCCTCTAAAGTCTGGGATTCTCTTTTAAAATATTCTTGGTTCAAGCAAAGCAGTGTGACCTTTTCAGTAATGTTCTGCAGCTCCCTGCATGCCTCTCTGAAAGTGCTGCAGTAAATGGCATAATATCCTTTAAACCACTTTGGTATCCACCCAATCTCATGTTCTACTTGCAAGCAAAAAGACTCACCCGAATTTAAAAAAAAAATGTCAAGGGCAATAAAACTTTAAGAAAATAGTTCGGGATGAAGTAGCAATTATGTGTGTTATTATTTTTATAGTCTGTGAATGAACAGTTTTTATGTTTTAGAACACAAACCAAAAGCGATGAAGGAAAGTCAAGGTCAAAACCAATAATAGCAGAGGCAAACCGCTCCTAAACCTTATAGACTCTTCCAAGCACTTGTTGTGGCAGAACTTTGAAAAACGCAAGCCATATCACAGGTATTCTCCTTCCAATGGAAATCACTTCTTTTCACCCCTAGATGGCATGAGTTAGGGTCTGTAAAACGAACAGTGAATATTTTCTCACATTTTAATTTGAATTACCTTGCAAACTATGTGTCGTAATGTTTTTTTTAAAACCAAAAATATTAAACCTACTAACTTATGTCAAATCTACACATACCCAATCTTTTTTAAATCAAATTTAAACAATAAGTGGGTAGCACTGAGAAGGTTGTTGGTTCAAGGCTTGCCGGTGACTTTCCTGGAATGAGTTTGCATGTTCTCCCTGTGCTTGCATGGGTTTCCTCCAGGTTTCCCCCACAATCCCAAAAGTGAATGTGTGAGTGAATGTTGCCCTGTGATGGCCTGGGACCTGTCCCCTGCCTCTCACCCAATCTGTGCTGGAGACCCTGGTGACCTCGAAAAGGGAATAAGCGAGTTGGAAAACGAATGAATGGATGCATTATTCCTACTTTATACAGCTGCTGCCATGCATAGACTTCAAAGGTTACAATACGCTCTAATCGTGCTTCCAGAGCCTTTATTTTTTTTTAAAACCCCAATTAAACAAAGAAAATAGATTGAAAAAAATATTTACATTTGTGATTAAGTTGTGTGAAGTTGAAGTACTGAAAAAACTGACTGTTTGCGTCCAGTGCCTGTTTAATGGATTATATCATGATGGGAAATGGTGAAAATACAGGGACAGCAGAATTTGAATTTCAAAATGAGAAGTCACTTTGTCACTGAATTTACAGCTAACAATGAATCATGAGAATCCTTCTCAGAGAACATTATTTGCTGGGCAAGTGCCTTAGTTCCAATATGAAAAAAAAAGCTGCAGAATGAATGCACACAATGAGGAAGTGAAGAAGGGTTTCCAGACAAAATTCAATTGATTCGGAGATGTACAATTTTATTTTGATTTATCAAACTTGCATTAATCCAAATTTGAATTGAACACTTCAATGAACGTCATTCCCTCAAACAGATCACATAAACCTTTTCTATCTGCACAAAAAAAAAAAAAAAAAACATTTGATTAATTGTCAAAGTTCAGAGCCAATGGAACACAGGCACTAAATTTAAACAGTAAGAGCGGTTCAGATGCTTAACTCTTTGAGTTGAATGCAGATCCATGAAAGTAGATGAATCATCCTTGAACTGGGTTTATGGCAGAATAATAAAAGACAGAGGACCATTGGAATTGCATTAAGGTGGAAGCACTCACACTAGTGGCACATTGAAAGCGGTATGATGTAATTGTGAAGAGGTCAATTGTTTTAGCAACAAAAAACAGAAGAGTCTAAAATCCGTAAAACATTTCCACATTGTATTAATCTCTGTTTGAATGCAGGCCAACTGTAAATCAATATATTTGAATATTTACTTTACTTTTTAAGGCCTAAAATTTTGTTTTTTTTTCATTTTAGACTTTTGAAGACCCTGCGGAAAGCTTGACCATACAATAAAATGACCTAGGCTCCAAAGTTCTTTTTTTTTTGTCAAAACAAACTTAACAAACAAAAAACAGTATTACTCTACATGTCTTGAAAATTCTCACCTTGCTATCCACAATGAGGTTCCGAATGCAGCCGGTGAAGTGTTTGTGCTGGAGTTGTGGGTAGACATATGGGAGTTTCTCATTAACTCCTCCAAGCTGAAGCACTTGTGTCCCATTCAGATGTCTGAGGACACACGAGAAGAGCTGACTGAACTGACACACTTTAAAGAGAATATAATGCCTTTACCCTTTACGACTTAAGATTGACCTTTAGTTCAACTACAAACATTTCGAGATTTATTTGAGTCCATAATTGGTTTGAGGTTCTTATCCAGTGAGAAACAGAGAGGTAGCAGTTATTTTAATTGAATGGTGCTAAAAGTCATGGCGTAAGAGTTGACGAATGAATAATCAAAGCATTATTTTTAGCACTTTGAATAAACATGAGGTGGCTTTAAGCATAAAAAGGGAAATATCAGCATTTTACTTGTCCATATTTGGTGTGACACCAGTAACTTCACAGGAAGAGTGATCTACAGTCGTCAGCCAGCTGCCCACTCCCTCCATTTCTATGATAGTGGCTCCGGCACATCGGTCAAGTGTAAAATGAACCTCCTGAAAAGAAATGTATGGTAATCACACAAAAGTGGAATATTAAACATTTAACTTTTTTTTTTCTAAAATCACCCAAGTGCTTGTCCTCTGACTGGACTGAATCTGAGTGTGGATATAAACAGCATATTAACGAGTGTAGCCTCTACCTTTCTCCAAGAGATTTCACAGCTGTCTGGTGCCACCATGATAAATGCCAGATTCTCGATGTAGGTAAGTCAGGCATTGTTCAAGTTCAAAAAGTGAAAGTGAAAATGACATCTTGCAGAGTGTATAACTTAATTAAGTTATGCAGCGAGTAAACTCCACCTCTGCAGAAGAGACAGTCAATGCAATGACTCCTCTACTGACCCTGACATTAGATAAGAATAGATTTTAATATATTTCATACCAGACAGTGTTCAGTATTTTACTATAGTACATTTTACTATAGTAAAACAAACCTCATTAAGCGATTAAATATAATTAAATATATGTGGGATACATTCATCTTTAAAGTGAGACATATTGAGATACATAAATATGCAAATTATGGTGTTCTTTAAAAATTTGCAAAATTCATATATAGCTCATAAGCTTTAAGTGACTGAAAAGGCTGAACATTCAGTGGCATTTAGGCAGAACATTACAAAAACTAAGAAATTAAACAAAGAAGTAGAAATAAACAAAACAAAGAATGAAACGAAACAGAAAACAAAAGAAGCAAAACAAAAAGAAACAAAACTAAAATGAAAAGAAACTAAATGTGACAAAACAAAACAAAATATGAAAAGAAAGCAAACTGAAAATGAAAAACAGAACAAAAAGAAACAAAACAAAACAGTAAACATAGGAAAACATGAAAGTACTAGTGAAAACAAATACCACACATAAAATACTATACATGTATCTTCAATAGTTTAAATATATGTTGTTGGGATAAAATGCATCAACAAACGCTGTTTTACTCAACACCCACCAGCAAACATGAGGCCTGTTTATTGTTTAAAAACTGACCCCTGAGGCAAATTACAATTCAGCATGTCTTCAAGCCAAATCTACAAAAGCACAGTCAAATGGCAACCTGTGCTGAACACAAATTAGCACAAGCAAAAAGGCCTAGGATCAAGAAAACCTGACAAATAGATACGGGCCCAGCTCTGCAGACTGTGAAGACACTTGCAGTTTAGACAGTTAGACTTTGTCATCTTTGGGAGAGGTGCTGAGGTGTATTATTGGAAGAGATACTGGCCTCCACTTGACTGAACTCACCAGTCATTCTCTCGCTAACACTTACTTTGCTGTTGCTCCTCACATCAAGTCTGTGCCACCGTCTGTCCGCTACATTCACGTTGCCCGGCAACTGTAGGACCAATGTGCCCGAGCCATGGTTAATTTTCAGGGTGGGGGTACCGTCAATCAGCTCTGAAAGAGAACGACAGAGTTAGAGAGAACCGAATAAATGCCTGTACAGACCAAAAGGTGCTCAGTCAATTACAAAGCAATACAGTTTGATACAGAGTGTATTTCTATTAAAATATCAACTTAAATACACTTATCAACCACAATAGATTTGATCAAATGTGTCACATGTGTGTTTGGTTTTATATTACAAGAGCAAGCGAATTCACCAAAGCTTTGCAATTCTGATTATATAATGTGCTGGCATAATAAGAAAACATATTATGGAAGGTTCAATTTTTGTCTGAGTTAGTGGATTGGCAAATTAAAAATTAATGAAGCTAGGCAGACTCCCTTAAGCTTCGTAAAGTCAGACAGAGGCTCTGAACACATGGGGAGAAATGCCTCCAACTAATTTCACATATATCAGCAGGGTCTTTGCTGCAGAATTAGTCCGCTGTGCCTGTTTTGGCTGATGTATCTGTTTTGTTCATGCCTAAACCTAAATAATGTAAATTGTAAAGACCTCTTTGAGCTTGTGTGTTCTGTGTCTGGTGAAGTCCACCGAGCTGAACTTTCATCCATCAATGGTCTGGTTAAGAATCAACCCGAACTGGGTTCAAATGACACTCGGCTCTTCACAAAACACATGCAGCCACTTCATTAGCTCTAATCAAATGACTGACTCTCCAGACAGATTGTCTCAGCAAATTCCCAAACACTTTTATTAAAATTGGCTGATTTATTCAGTCCATCTGTGCTTTTATTCACTGTCACGTTATTACTCATGGTTTTTTTTCTTACTCTTCCACAGAAGGCTTGCAGCATCTCTTTGCCCTCTTTCCCCCTTCATGAGGAATTTAGTGTTAAGTGAGATTGGTATTGTTGTTTCACTTCGCAGGGTCAGTTATTCTAACTCATGCTAAACGCACATTTAACAGTTTTACAAAACAGCTCTTGAATTTGGAGCTTATACAAGGTGAATCCAGTTTCTCATTGATAATCTCACTCGTGTTCATGCTATTGAAGGGGATCTGTGTGCTTTTTGGTTCACACCAGGTATACCGTTTAATATTCATGTGTTTGGTTTCTTCCTCATGACAGGTTCACCTGTGTGAAAAAAAACTTTGTGCTGTTATGAGGTTGAATATTTCACAATGCTCGATCTCAAAACAATTACAATGTAAACATTGTTTCATATTACATTTGTTTTGCACTCAATCTGTTCATATCTGTTAATAAACATTAAATATTTAATATTGGTTTCAATTTTGGGGATGACTTGCTAATTCTGTTTTGAGGTTCCAAATCTCGTTTTCTCTTATGGATGCATTCAAAAACTCTTTACAGTATTATAGTAAGTATAATTGAGTGTTAGAATCCAAAATGTAAGAATATTTTATTGTGGTATTTTTGAGTTATTCCATCACAAACTTTTAGGGACACATTTAGTGTTGGGTACACAAAAGTGTGTTGGGTAAACTGAAGATCCATTTCTCTCATGAATGCGTTCAAAAACTCAATTTTAGTACGTTTTTCCATCCAGAAATTGGCTTTTTTTTTTATAAAAAAAAGAAAAAAAGCAAAATGTGTGTTTGGTGCATTTTGGGGGGGGGATTCATTAGAGCATTTCTGCTTAGGACACCCATTTGGCCAGCAGCAGCTCTGGAAATGACCTTCAACAACAGCAATACTACTACAACACTGAAATATAATTCAGAACATTAAATGGCCTTTTATTACTTCAAAAATAGAGAATGAATTGTTGTTATGTTTTAGAACAAACATCCAAAGTGTTGAGACCTAAGACAAGGTCAATAAATGTAAAAATTGTAAAAAAAAAATATATATAAAAAATATATATCCTAAACCTTCTACACTGTTCCATATACTTTTATTGCCCTTGTGCTTTGTTTTGTGCAGGAAAAAATATTTTTATTATTTTTTAAATACAAGCTTTTTCACAGGTCTTGTACTTCCAAGAGTTATCACTTCTTTTCACCACTAGATGGCAACGATAGCAGCAATTTCTCACATTTTAATCTGAATTACTTTGCAAATTATGTGTTATAATTCTTGTAAAACCAAACAAATATGATAAAACAGCTATATAACAACTATGATATTTTAAAACCTACACATATTTTAAATCAAATTCCAACTATAGGTGGATCACTGTCATTCCTACTTAATTCAAAACAGCAGCTGTGACTTCAAAGGGTTAATTAAAGATTCCAAAGAGTTTTTATCTAAAATGTTATGCAATTGTGCTTTAATATGCACTCAGAAATTAATTACTTGTTTGTTTTCAGTAATTAAGTAATTAAAATGATCAGATAGGATTAATCATCATATGTATTAATTTAATCCTAACTAAACTTAATTTAATGTACATAATTTTTTTCTAGTTGAATCAACATGAGCATTTTTCTTTGGTCTTAACTGGATAAATGTCAACACTGTTCCATTTAATAGGCATCTTAATATGTACCATTAAGATATGATTATTAAAATCATGTGCCACTTAAAGGAAACCAATACATTGTTTAAGTATAAATGCTTTGCTAATGGTTATCAATGGCTAGACAATAACTTTCATTTGGTTGGGAAGAGATGATGAGTGAAGCTGTGAGTAATGCCAGTCAAGTGTACTATAGCTGAATTTTAATGTGTGCAGGGATCCCACATGCGTAGAATGTGTTTATCTCATTTACAGTTAATAAAATAAGTGCATTTAGATGATTATTTTTGAATTTATTGAAATTATTGTGTCATGAAAGAGATGAAAAATCATCAAGTGCCATAATGAATAATTTAATTTGATGCACTTATTAATTTGATTAATTTAATTAAAAAAGTTAAAAAGTTAAACATTATATCTACATGACATGTTGTATACTAGTGATATGTTGGAAAGTGCATCCAAGTCCATCCGAAGGAGTTTGCCTTCAGTCTAGTGCAGTAAAATGTGAATGCAATTGTTTACAAATCAAAAAAGTGAATTACTCATGCATTCATGGTTCACGCTGTTTTTTGGGCACATCCAAGAACATGACTGACATACTGCAGGCAGCGGGGGCTTGCATTCAGTTTTGAGCAGACACAGTGATTTTGTGAGAAATACTGTAGATACATGTGGTCCTTTTTACTTGTTCTTAGAAAAAGAATCTACAGCAGTCAGCCAAATCTCATTTTGATCGTTACCTAGCAACAGGTATAAACAGAAGCTACAACTACAGTATGGCCCAGACTGACTATGGCTGCTTTTGAACTTTGCTGATAAGCATGTACGTTTTCTTCTAAAAGAGGGCTAATTTTTAATAATTTTGTCACTTTTTTTGTTTTAAAAGAAGAGTTACGATGCAATTTCACATGGTCTGTTGTCATGCATGAGCGATTGTGTACATTAATGTATTAGTTTCATACATGCCATCCACGGAGCTCAGGGCACAGGATGGATCACTTTTTAAAGGAATGACCGATGAAGGGCACTGTGCGTGTTTGGTATTGGAAAAATGTAATGTTCCAATATGTTGTCAGGTAAGTGTTTGTATTATCAATTTTTTTGTATATATATATATATACTATATATATAGTGGCCATTTTCTTCTGCTTATTCTGTCTATTCCTACCAGACATGAATCGCAAATGTCCATTTTGTAAATCAGGCAATATGAAAGTATTGTTGTCGTTTCCGCAATGAGTTTGCTCAGCCACTCCTTGGAATCTCATTAAGAAGACCACGCTCCTATTTACAGAGATATCCAAAAGCAGGGTATAAAAGCACCCTACTGAATTTCATGGTGTAGTGACTCGTTAAATGAGCCAATCACAAATGTTAAGGGTATGTTTCTGCCCAGTGTCTCTCGTATCTTTTGATGCCTGGAGTTTGGAGGTCAACAGACCCAATTTCTAGGAGGAGTCTGTTGAAGTATAATAAAAGCTTGGAAATGTGCTAAATAAGTAAATAAAAAATAACTGACTTCCTGTTAGCTTTTGGAAACTTGCTCCAATAGACTTTTTTGTATGTTTTGTACATTTTGAATACCTACCTTGGTGAACTACATGTGTGCTGAATTTCATTCTCCTAAAACTGCACTATAGTGGCATTATAGAGCCATTTTCTACACCAAATTTTCGAACCCCAATAAAAACATAACCATTTAGTCAATCATTATTCACATACATTCACAAACTGACTATATGTTTCGATTCCAGCAGTTCATTGAAATCGTTTTCCTCCTGTTTGATAGAAGATGTCTCCAAGCTAATTCCCGGTGGGATAAGAGTGTTGAGCTGGAGATAACAATGAAAATGCTGCCTCTGGAGCAGTGCTGCTGCAATCTGCACTGAAAAGTTCTTTCAAAGGGAGGCCCCTGAGAACCTGGCGCTGTCACCAATCCTGTACCAGACACGCAGAGCCAGAGCATGTCTGCTCGCCCTGACATGACATTTTAGCTGAAGTGCAGGTAAAGTGGGGTTGAGATTGGAAAGCCAATAGGATCAAAAATGAGACATGAAAAAGGTACAGTACTTCAGTTATGCTTGACTCGATAGCAATGAAATGAGAGGGATGGCTCTTAAATCTACTCTAGATGTTTTTTTTTTTAAGTGTAAATGGATTAAAAATAATAAAAAATGCCATCCTTTTAGTAAACCTTTTTGTAGTCTAAACTGTCTTCATATCTAATCTATCTTGTGAATGTGCATTTTTGGGGTACGTGAGATTTTTTTCTGTGTTTGTATGTTTCTGGGGTTGCTTTACGGGTCTTTTGTGATGAAAGGCAAAGATCTCCATTTACAGGTTCATCAATCTTCACACATTGTTATCAGTAGATGCCTGTCGTAGACTCCATTCTTACGTACACTCCATTCTTACTCCATAGTGGTTAATATGATGTTAACCAACAGCTAGAACTGGTTTAACTTTTCCCACGATCTGTAGTGAGTTTATTGGAAGTTTGAACATTCTTCCTAGAATCATATTTGTGAGGTGAGACACTGATGTGGGATGGGAATGCTTGGTTCACTCTAATTCATCCCAAAGGTATTCACCTTGGCTGAGGCCAGTCAAGTTCTTCTAGACCAAACCCACTCATCCTTGACTTTATTGACTTTGCTTGGTGGGTAATTATGTTGGAGGAGGAGGTGACCATCCCCATCTGACAAGCTGACATTTGGCACACAACGGGCAGGCAAATAGAGTTTCCCTTATATCCTCAAAATTTCCAGATGGAGAAGCCTGATTCATCATGTCAGAGAAAGCATCTCCGGTGCTCTACAGTTCAGGGATGACGTTCTTTAAACACTGCATTAAACTATTTGCATTGTACCTTAGTAATTTCTGGCTTGGAATAAGATGCGTGGCCATGGAACGCAAAGACAAGGTAATTTTTTTTTTAAAGATTATATAAAACAATCAGGCAAATCTCTCCTAAGCCTTATACAGTTTAAATCAATTTTTGAGCCAATGTGCTTTTTTTGTGCCAGAACTTTGAAAAACACAAACCATATCACAAATATTGTACTTCCAAGGGTTATCCACCTCTCTATCCATCAGATAGATGGCACTGATGACACTGATTTGGTATCTGTAATTTGGATTACCTTTAATTTTGTCATAACTCTTTGTTTAAAACCAAACATTAATCACCTTAACTTTTATGAAACCTAAACATTATATTTGATATTACTGGGTTCCATCATTCCTACTTAATTCAAAATAGCCGTTGTGATTGGCAAACACAAGAGGAAGTTACTTCAAGGGGATGTAACACATTTAACCAGTCTACCATTAGAGAGAGATAGTGGAATAACTAACAGGGGCTGAAAAAGTGCGGTGACGGAGCATATGGTTTGGATCACTAGTCATAACCAGCCATGGAACACATGTGCCTAACATCATACACAGGGAGCATAATCTGAATGTGTAATTACGCTGGAACATGCTTTTGCTCTCTGAAATCATCCCTCTGCTGGCCCAGGAGGTCGCCTATGCTTTCTGCTCCTCATCCCTAATTCATATGGCTGTCCCTACGACATCACTGCACATTAATCCCTCTCTCAGTGGGGGGGGGGATGAAGGGAAACTGACCGCCTACTCTCAGATAGCCCCAAATGCATTTCTTTCTTTTTTATGTGAAATTGTCTAGGTCCTTGGGGACACAGGACGTATGGCATATGGTCCATGAGGAGCCTGCCTTTAGAAGCTTAGTAAATGAGTGGAAATACTGCAAGTAAAAAGGGATATATCTGGAGTGCTATGGCTGTTTACTGTGAAGCAGGTCTCTGCAAATTGATCATGATGCGCAAGTCACACTCTGCAACCGTGTTCAGCTTCATATACCACACTCTTTTTTTTTAGTTCGTCTGAGAGTTGCAGAACTAAGCTAACAAACACTCCTTAATAGTTTACATTGCCAAAAACATAAGGCTGGGAAGACGCAATAATAAATTAAAGCTGCAAGCACCTCCAGCGCCATCACCTCTTGGTGGTGACCAATGCTTATTTAGTGAGAATTGTTAAAATTACTGAACAATACAGGCAGATTATATAATCTCAAAGGGTCATGACCCTCATGCGGCGCTAAAGAGTCTGAATATTAATGAGTCTACATATTTTCTGGTATTGTTTAGGCCAGGATTCTTTTCGCATGTGCCAAAATTGGTAACAAGATATAAATTCTCAATTTATAATGTAGTTTCTCCTCAGCCCACAGGTGGTGCTATATCGGAGAGTGTAGGTTGTAGGTGTGTTCAAACATGAACTCTGAACTCTCATTTGAGCCAGATCAGATATTGTATGGCATATAAAAACTTTGACAGCCACCGTGTACACAAAGTTAAACAAAGACAAAAAATACAGATGAAGTTTGGAGATGAACAGATTAAATCTCTGGGAGTTTATTAAAGTATGATATAAGCCAAAGTGGCCATTTTTAGACGTTTTTGCAAAATAGTCGACTTCCTTTCGATTTTGTAAACGTTACTCATAGCGCATCATTAGCTAAAAACGTGTTACGTGGTGATACAGAGCCATTTTGCCACTCCCATTTTTCAAACCCCAATCAGACATAAATGTTCTGACGTGTAAAATTCAAGGAATTTCTGATGACATTTGGGCCCCTAAAATGCATCAAAAGCCTCAAAACAATAATAATTTAAATAATTACAATAGGGTTCTGTGCACCTTTGTTGCTCGAGCCCTAATTATAGACATGAACAAGTACATGTTCTGTACATTTGTACATGTCTATTCAATCAAGAATAAATTACCTCATGAATGAGCAAATGGGCTTAATAAGATAAATTAATAATTTGTCTCCTGATTTGTCATGCAATCTTTGTCTGGCAATGAAAAGAACACCAGTGACTGGGTGAGATTTATAATGAGAGGTATAACCAAAAGTGTTTAAATGAAAGAACTAATGTTAGATGTGGATTTTAAAAGTTTGCTCAATTATTATGAATACTTAAAAGCATTGCACTTGTTTTATACAAAATCCTCCGCTGTGCCTCAAGCAGTGAATAAATCACCCAGGGCAAAAATCTATGTGTGCCTTGATGCTTGTATTGGTTAAACACAAAATGTTTGCTTCCATCATTGCTTACAAATTGGATCAAAATGAATAATATTTTGCATTCATTCAATATAATTTTTTAAAATGCTAGTTGTGATCGCGCCGGAAAATTCATAATGAATTCATAAACACTGTGAAGTAGCTTTAGTCAAATCAGGAGATTTGTGTAGGAGGACTCTGGAAATAAGAGTGCTCTGCATTTGTATTGTAGCGTAACTGTCAAGAGTGTCTGTGAAAAGAGGAGCAGAGGCGTAAAACTGGCAGACAGCTGCCCAATCATGAGGTTTAATAGGCCATGCTGAGGAAGAGTAGTAAGTAATAAGCTATGATGTGTGTGTGTGTGTGTGTGTGTGTGTGTGTGTGTGTGTGTGTGTGTGTGTGTGTGTGAGAGAGAGAGAGAGAGAGAGAGAGAGATACAATTTTGTACTCATAACTTTCTACACAAAATGATAAATTATCTCTAAGTAAAATCTTTTTTTTTTAAAAGAAAAATAAAAATTAAAAGAACTTATACAAGTTTCACTTTTTAAATTACTGAAATAAATCAACATTTTAATAATTTTCTAATTTTATGACCAGCACCTGTACATATAGAAATTGTGCATCTAATCAAATCAACAGTAATTAAACTGCTCTGAACAAGAGTTAATTATTTCTTAGAAGTGAAGCAAATTACTTATTACTTATAATCACACACATGTTAATTCTTGTTACTTTAGTAATTTAGTCTAAAGACTGGCTTCTGTAGGTTTGACAAAAACCAAGATTTAGTTATATTTAGATATATTTTTATTAATAAAAGGCAAAAAAAAATTGTCTTTGATTAATTGGATCATGCAATAACATATGGTTCTTATATATTTTTATACCAATTTCACAGTTAACGTTACTTTCCAGCTCATTTTCTGCTTGAAAAGTAATTTTAAAAAACAGTGCACATTGAATCCATAATGTTTGGAAGTTTTGTCACAAGGTCCTACATTAGCAGGATTTTATTGATAGTTAATGATATTCAGACTAGGAACAAACAATTGTATTTAATTGTAATATTACATTAACATGCCTCACAGTAGAATACAGAGCCACTTTGGATGGGGGCTATACATGGTGCAAATACCTTTGTTCCAGAAGTTTGGAGGCTTGTCTCTGAACTGTTTGGCGTATTGTAAGCGGGCTACTTTGTGGCATTTGGGTAGTAATGGTATTCTTCTGGTAACTTCACCATGCCACACACTTTTCTTTAAGCATCTCCTTATTTTGCTCCTTTATTGTGCCACTTTGTTGTTTCAGAAAGACCTGTAATTTCTGTTGAAATTATTTGTGTTTTTTTGCTTTGCATCCCTCAATTTCTCTGGCAATTTTTTCAACATAATCCCACACTTTCCACTTCTTAAACAGAGTTATATCCTTTTCCTGTTTTGTACAGTTCAACTTTCTGTTCCGGTGGATCCTGTCAGCTCTTTTGCTTTCTCCATTGCTCAGAATTCAGAAATGTCGGTCATCACTGGATAAAAGAGGCACAAACAGATTCCTAGCAGACAGGTCGTAAGTGAGGATGGTTCCCTTTACCAGCCAAAGAAACCCAAGAAATGTTTACATTTTTGTGGATGTTATCAGGCCAAAATCACCAGCGTGTGTAAACTTTTGATCAGGGTCATTTTGAAAGTTGTGATTCATATTGTGTTATCATTCACATTTTCTGAAAAAAATTGCCATGAAATCAAACATTTGTGTAAACTTAAACGAGATAACGAGATTTGTTGTTGACTGTTACCAAAAATACTGGCAAGTTATTGCAGCCCTAGAATGAACTGTCTTATACATAGCTGATCATAAACTAAATAAGCTTATTTGTTAATAGACCAACTTTGTGAAACCTGTCAATCTTTCCTTCATACATCAACTGATCTAACAGCAGCACAAAGATGAAACTCTGTCTTTTTTTCACAGATTATTGGGAGTTTTGGTACAAGCTGACAAAAGCTGACTCTTATTCCCACCTTGAAACCGATATTCTGTTGCAAGAGCCACCTTTAAACCATGTTCTCGGTTGCACACTTCACTTTATTATTCTCTTTTCCTCACCTTACGTTCACTGTCTGCCATCTCTTCATATGTTAAGCATCTCTCCCTGCACTCAAATATAGCCATATCTTTACTTAGACACATTATTGAAGTAATCCGTAGCATAATGCCCGTTTGCAAATGTATGCCAGGCACGCAAGAAGATATTTGACTTCATTGAATTACTAAATGTCTACACTCATTGCAATCATACTCCTTGATGAATGACAAATAAATCTTTACTGATAATCAGTGTATTTGATAACCTCTAATGAGCTGCATCTGAAAT
Source organism: Danionella cerebrum (assembly GCA_007224835.1). Taxonomy (NCBI): domain Eukaryota; kingdom Metazoa; phylum Chordata; class Actinopteri; order Cypriniformes; family Danionidae; genus Danionella; species Danionella cerebrum. Next base: position 89,891 of record SRMA01025728.1, read on the forward strand.
TGATCATCTATTCATTAGAAACAACTACATTCACTGGAAACAATGTCCTTTTTATTTCTTTTCTCTATGTTTATTTTCCTAGACGTATCCCTTGAGTAAGAAAATATATCAGCAATAAAACTTTTTTTTTATTAGAAACACTAAATCCTGCTGCAAGACACAAAGGATCTTCTCTTCTCATTTCTATCTGTCTAAAATAAACATATTACCACCCGTTTTCCCAGTTTCCCTCTCTATGTGCAGACCTACTGGGAGATGATAGGAGATATGCCAGCGGTTCCGCTTGCAATATGAAAGAATAATGTAGACACTGAAGCAATGTTCTGCCTTAATGCCCCTGCGCATTCACAATCCCCTTTGGCAAAACTGTGCTGATGGTGTGTGGAAGTTACCTATGGCCATGAAGTCCTCCGCTTCCCATGGTTGAAGCTGTGAGATGGGCCCGCTGTAGAGCAGCAACCCATCTGCCATTTCTGTGATGAACTCCAGCGAGAGGTGGCTCTCGAAGCATGGCCTTATAGGGGGAAACCAAGCATAGCCATTGCCATGGAAACTGTGTTTGGTCTGCTGGCACTCAGGTCCCTCAAACTGAGCTGGGCACTGGCATCTATAAAGGAACACACACAGGAAATCAAAAGCTCTTATTACAAAACAATAAGGGTTCAAGGCTTTGTAAACATGCTACTGGACAAATGTTAGCTCTATTCAGAACGATCCAATAGAAATGTTGCCAAATAATGAAACCGAGCTTTGGAGATGGGATATTTGCTTTGGGATAGTTAAAACCTCTACAATGTTAAAAAAAAATGTATTTATTGTATGATATATCGACTAAATTGGGATTGTAACAGAGCTGAGGTTGTGGCTTTGAACTGAAATCACCATTATTTCTTATCAGTGCTTTAACTAAGTATCAAATAGTTTTATTTATTACAGAAAAAAAAACAGTTGCCCACCATCTGTAACTGGATGAACATAACAGAATTTGTTTATCAACGTTTTGCACCCTATAGGTATTGATCTATTAATACAGCATTGCATCATTGTGGAATATAATAAGCTTGAAATTGGTTTTCTTACTTAGTTTAGTTCATTGAGGTGTACTAAAATGCATCTTCAGCATGGAATGTTCTCTACCCTGATTGGTCAACAGTTTTGTATATTCATCAGCTCTAGTGTATATGTAGCAAAGCAGCAGAATATTACTGTCCAAAAATTGGGAATTATTATGGTCCCACTCCCCACTTGAACAACAGGGTAGACTTAGTTAGTGCTATAAATGTCATCAAAATGGTTTCGGGGCCCACAAGATGTGCTGTCAGTCATGTTCACGACATAAAATCAGCTTTTCATTACATTATCAATTGAAAATGCTATACTTGAAAAGAAAAACTATGGAGACAGCTGCAAGAACGTTTATGTGGCTTATTTGCAAGCCTACATTGGGTTGGTCATTTCGGAAGGACTGTACAAGTCCAAAAGATAAGCAACACCAAGCCTTTGGAATGCTGATGCTGGAAGGTCAATATTTCCAGGCACCATTCCATGTTTCCTGTCATAGACTTTGATTAGTTCAGTGATTTAAGTTGTAAGAACAGGGATCTTTGTTGTAAAGTCTAGTTTGGTGTGTTCTCTTATAATATGAATTTGCCATTATTGGTAACGATAGTAACTACTTTCTGTCAGTAACTTCATTTTCTGAAGTAGGATTACTGGATTGTTTTTGAGTTTTCACATATAGATGCAAATGGTAATTTATTATACAAAAACCTTATTTGTGGAGCACAGATATTGATCTATCTCTAAGCTGGACTGAGAGACACAAAACGCTGTCAGCAGCAGCAGATCACTGTGCGTTTGAACTGTGCCTGGACTGATGTGGACATCTATAGCTCAACAAATTTCGTAAATGTTTTTTTTTTACAGCCCACACCAAGACTTGTTGATTAGCCCTTGAAAACACATGTAATAGCGTCAACACAACTATAAAACTTCAACAGAGTTTTCAAAACTCTGAAAAAATAATGAGGAAAATTGATTAGACTATTGTTGATCTTTAAAGATGTTTTTGCCGCCGTGATGGTGTCCAGATTTTGGGACTTCAAAAACTCCTTTTGGTTTTATAATTGCATTCTATGAAATCCCTGGCAAAAGTGTCTTTCTCATCATGGGAAAATCCCAAATGCTACATAATTCAACAGAAAACATTAAACCTGGAAGCACACTACACAACATAATACGAGTCTGATGCTGTGCTTCTCGTTGCCATCACACATTTCCATATGAAAGATGCCCTTCATATGCATATGTATTGGCTTGACTCAAACAGTAATCAACAGCTCTCTTGTTCTGCTTTTTGACAGATCATCCCCACCTGTTGTGCACATTTTTGATTCAGCCCACAAACACAGCATCGTCTGCTCTTAAAATTCAATAGCCAATAGTTTTTTTTTGTTTACTGCACAAGCTCTGTGGTGCCCTCAAATCTCCTGCTGCACTGCCTCTTAGGCAAGTCTAATCATAGTCTTTCTAAACTGCATCAGTCTATCATCATCTTCCTTCTTTTGTGTCTGTCTTCCTTTTGTCTTTGTTCTTTTTCTCTTTTTGCTGTCTGTCCCAGTCCTGAAGTTCTAATTGGTGGATTGCATGGAAAATGACAAGGGATGCATTTACGGCAAATGAGAGAAAGGCAGATTGTCAGGCAAGTCAGTGCAGTCAATAAAGAAATCAAACACATTAGGATGTATGAGTCCCTAAATGCATTGTTTGTAAATAAAAACGATTCTCCTGCTTATTAAAACTACACAGTATGCCAGAGAATGCACAAATGTGTGTTTATAGGACTGGCCATAAAAGGTCTTGCTCATCACAGCTACCATTTTTAGCAGTATTAACAACAAATTAGTCTTATATGGTCTCTTGGGGTGACAATTAAAATAACCAAAATGTAATTCAAAATGTAATGCAATCACGTTGAAAAAAGATAGCTATAACTGTAATTTTATATTAATACAGTGACGATAGGTAAAATGTTAAGGTGCATCTTCTTAAACTCAACAAAGTTTATGGGGTAGTTCAAAACTATTGAGATACATGCAATTTGTTAAACTCATTCACTGTTCTGAAATGTTTCACTACTGAAGGAAACATGGACAATTGTAAACCAGCATGTGCATTCCATATCCCCTGCTCAAATGTAGACTTAGTTTGAGCACACAACAAAGCCATGAGCAGACACTTCAATTCAATTTCAGCTTTGTTAAATAATAAAGACATGGGGCTGGTTTATATAACCTAGTGACAAAGGGGACATTATATTTGTTCACTGACCCCTCCATAGCAACCTGTTTACCATAGCAACCGTTTTAGCATATCAATTCTCAGCTAAGGAAAATCATCCAAACATAGGGGTTGGTTTATATTACTCACATTGGTACGGGGAACTTTGAACTTTTTTTGTCACAAACAAAAAAAGAGACACACTTTAGCTTCTAACGACTCCATTTTGCTAAAACAATACTTTTAAATGGCACTTTTACAAGCAAACATCAAAGTTTGTGCAACTTTAGCCATAAAGTTGACAACTGCATATAGGGGCATTTTTTGTATATGTAATCCAATGGTAGAATTCTTTGTATACTAAAAAAAAATCTAAATTTGAATGCAAATATAGATTTTACAGAACTGTTTCCTCAAACTAATTACATAAAAATGAAAAGTCTGTCATCAGCTTCTGTTGTTCAAACTCCATAACAGTATTCTAATGTCAATATTGTTTGTTCATGTTAGAAATGTAATTAAAACATTAATAGTCTTAAATTTTATAAACTATTTGTTTTTATTTGAGTTGATATACTGTAATAGTATTGGTATAGTGTGGCATAAATGTTATACAGGTGGGAGACTGCAGCCACACAGTCACTCACCACTCATTTATCAAGTTTGTAGAAAGGGATACTCGTGCAAAGAGGAAGAGTAATGGACAACACAGAAAGCCCTTCTTTATTAATACACAAATATTATATTTTAATGTTAAGCCATTGATTACTGCCAGCCTCACAGTGTGCTGGATTTGGACAAATGTCTAGCCTTGTGCAAGTAATGCAATCCCAAGGCATGCATCCAGCAAGACAGAGAGCCCAATCTGCTTGCAATAAGACAACATTCCAGCCGCCAGAATCAATACTATAAAATAACGGTGTCTAGGGAACGAGAGCCTTTAAAGCCAAAGTTTCACAATGAGTGCCAGCCACTCTGAACTATGTCAGGTGACCTCTCTTTAGGTCTAGGATTGAGTAATACATAAACTGTGCAATCTACTACTGGTAACAGCTGGACTGCAGGGGTTTAAGTGATGGATGAATGAAGGAGTTGAGTAAGCAATTGAATGAGCAGATCAAATTATACGATGCGATCAATGTAAAAAAAAACAAAAAAAAACGGTCCTGATGAAGCAGAACTGAATATTGAAGCTGGTTTGCTGTGAGACACAGAGCAGAACGATGCAAAGTAAAATGTTTGCCGATTCTGCATTTCGAGTTTCTTCAGGGGATATTTTGAAGCAGCTGTTTGTGAATCTAAGTGTTTAGTAGAAGTGAAGAGACCAGCAGTTTGTCTGCTTTATTCCCCTCTGAAAGAAAAGTTTTTGAAATAAAACAGCTTTATAATTCTTTGCCCCGTATCCCATGAAAAATCTCTGGTTTCAATTCAATCAATACATCCATAAAACTATATTAGGATTCTTTAACCTTTAGAAATCTCTGCACTCACTGGTGCATGTGCTACTCACACCTGTTTTCATTAAGTGGGCATTACATGATTATTTAATTTCGATTTCAAATATAATGTGTAGGTGTCAAAAAGATTATTAGCTTGGATATTTTTGGTTTTAAACAAACATTACAAGAGTGATGACAAGTTATTTGAGCAAATGCATGATTATCTTTCAGTTTAATTTTACAGAGCCCAAATTGGTGTCATCTAATCATGAAAAGAAGGGATAACCCTTGGAAGTATAAGACCTGTAATATGGCTTGTTTTTTTTTTTTTCAAAGATCTGACACAAAAAAGGACCATGGCACAAAACGTGCTTGGAACAGTGTATAATGTTTGGGAAAGGTTTTTATTTTATTTTCACATTGTTTTTGCTTTTTGGGGGATTAATGAATTTTTATTTTGCCTCAACACTTTTTTTTTTATTTTTGTTATAAAGCCCAAAATTTTTTTAAAGTTGTTTTAAAACGGTTTAAACTGAAACGTGTCCCAAACCAGTGTGACTCAAAAGGGAAGAAAGGAAAGACACTTGTTCTCGATGAACTATATCAGATCAATCTATCTCCTGGAGTTAACCCAGGCATTAATACCAGCCATGATGGTGGAACCAAATCCTCTTATTCCCTCTGGTGTGTTTCAGCCCTCCCTTTTCGTTCATTTCCTGCCAGCACCAACAGTATGAGGAATCCTCTGGTAAGCTTGCGAGAAACCAGCCATAATCTCCCCATTGCCCTCCATTTGCAAATCCACCAGTAATCCTCCTTCCTGACTATCTACATGTTGCTCCTTAAACCTTGAATCCAGGCTTCAGGGGAGTGATGAACTAGAATATTTCTACATATTACAGAAATAGTGTTTAAATGAAACAGGAACACTAACCAAGGATTTGAGTAGGGTTTTTTTGTTTTTTTAATATGTACTAATATAAATATAAATATATTTTAACTTTACGTATGTTATCAGCTCTTACAATTATAAATCTATACATTGTGTACATCCATATGTGTTTTTTACATGATATGCTCTATTAGTGTCTTTACATTTCCGCAACTAATGCTAATTTATTATTTGTCAATTCTGCATTGGTTCTCCTTTTTTTTCATTGCATACTTCACCATGCATTGCTTTGTTTTGTAAGATAACAAATATCCAGAAATGGACATTTATATATTATATTTCTTGCTTATTTCAGGGGTTTGGAAACTGGACCTGCTTTATGTTCATAAGCATATGTGGCGGGTACAAACTTACAAGGCTTTCTGCTCTTCTTGGATGTGTCCGAGTGGCCCCCCATAAGTGTGGAGATGGGGAGAAAGTACTGAATCGATGAGAGACGCGATAGATCAGTTTATAAGGATGTGGGGAAAAAGAATAATTAATGGGCAGACACATCCTAATTCCTCTGGGCTTGGGATTTATTTTAAAGTTGTGCTCATAAGATTACAAACCATGCCAAATTTTCTGATTCTGAAAATAAGAATGATAACGCAAAAGCATTTTTTTTCCACTCATAGTTAGTGGTTCGGTGAAGCCATTTTTTGTCAAACAATGATGACAACAAAAAGTTTCCGATAGACCCTAAATAAACGTTTACACACCCTGGTGATTTTGGCCTGCTAACATGCACAAAACCTGACACAAACGGGTTAAAGTGTCTGATAAAGGTAATCATCCTCACCTCTGACCTGTTTGCTTGTAATCAAAGTTTATGCATAAAAATGTTCTGGGCTTCTGATAAAAGAAAGGAAAAGAGAAACCAACAAGTGTTCCAACAAAAAATTCTGCTATAACTGACAGAAAAATTGTCAGGGATTCAAAGAAAAATACACAAACAGTGAAGGATGTGAAGGAGCACAATAAGGAGACACTTTAGGAAAATGTGTGGCACGGTCAAGTTGCCAGAAGAAAGTCAATACTAGGTGAATGCCACAAAGTAGCAGCTTACATAATATGGACACAATATGCCAAACAGCTCAGAGAACCCTCCAATTTTTTTGGAACAATGTTATTTGGAGTATTGAGACCAAAATTTTACTTTTTGGCCACAGCCATAAATGCTACAGTTGGAGAGGAGTCAACAAGGCATATGATGAATAAAAAAACCATCCCCACTGTCAAACATCTAACTGAAGTTTTGGGGATGTGTGAGCTCCAAAGGCACAGGAAACTTGGTCAAAATTGAAGCGAAGATGAATGCAGCATGTTTTCAAAAGGAGGAAAGTGTGCAGAAACTGTGCATGGGACGTTCCTACGATATTTCCTATATATTGTAACATAAGGAGAAGTTCATTTGTCATTGGTTCCACCAGAACAAAGTAAAGGCTCTGAGAGTCCTCTCAGTCTCATTGACCTCAATAACCTTGAATCACTCTGGGGAGAACTCAAATGTGCATTAAAAATAAAACGACCCAAGTATTTTCAAGAGTTGGAGGCTTTTTGCAAAGAAGAATGGGCTGCTTGTTTGGAGCTGAGATTACTCAACTACCTGAAGAGATTTCAGGCTGTCATTGATGTTAAACTATTAAGAGCTGGGGAGTTTAAACTTTTCATCAGGGTCATTTAGAAACTTACTGTTATTATAACTTAGTAACCACAATCTTTTGACAATAAATGGCTTCACCCAATCACTAACCATGAATGGGGAAAAGATTTTGCATTATCATTCATATTTTCAGAAAAAAAAAAACGACCAAGAAATAATAATAAAAAATTATTTTCTGTATATTAGGTCTCTCCACAAAACATGACATAGTGGTTTACAATTAACATCAAATCCTAGAACGTCAGGCTGTGTTTTATCAATGCAAAATCATCTGATTTATAAGGAGATTCCTGAAAACAGCAATTGCCACCAGCAATGTCCTTTTTCAACTCTGTAAGTCTGCATTTGTTTAATGTTAACAAAAAAGTCCCATTGCAAATGTTTTTATCATTTTACACAAATTTTACAACAACCGTAAAGAAACGTAACAAAAGCATTGTGTATCCGATTCATGTATTGAATTGTAATGGAGTAGAAGCATGGTTCGAGAACACGTATGAATCTTTTTCTTAGATTCATGAAGAAGTGATAATAGAAACTGACCTTGAGAGCTACTTACTTTAGTATCATTCAATGCTTCATACATTTGAAATGTTTGGTGTATTTGCTGCAGGACTAAGTCTCTCTTGACACAGAAATAACTAAAGCAATATGAGTGCAGGACCCAACAGCAATTTCATTCAATACAAGGAGGATATGCATATATACCGTGTCATATCAACGCATACACATGTCTATTTTTCATACAAATGTCTGCACTTGATAAACTGTTCCATACAAGAGCATACAGTAAAAAGAAACATTTTTTCCATATAAATACGGATGTTTTGACAAAGAAAAATGAAAATGGTTTGAGCCCATATATTCATATGCCTGGCGGCTGAAGAAGAGCGGAAGGTTGATGTAACACAGATGCAACTTTAAAGTTGTTGCCTGTGGACATTATTAGGATTATAGCGGGGCTTGAGGCATGAAGTGCATTGGCCCACAACATTACATGCTCCCTGCCTCTGACCACTCACTAATCCAAAGCTTCACTTTCTTCTTTTAATTAAACCATTGAGAGCTCGATGGGTTTCACCATATTTCTCCCCAAAGTGATTAAAATGAATCGTGGGAAAATGAAAGGATAATGTATGTCACAGTGGGATGTTGAGCCATTGTATGTACATTTATTCCATCTCAAATCTTATACTGTGGTAATTTTGTGCTAGGTATTTATATGATGCAATGGCCTTGCCCAATGTTTTACAAAAGAGATGATGAGCCAATGTGCAGTGAGAAAACAGGTTTGTGTAAAATATGAAATCTAAAAAGATGTGAGGCCGTGGTTAGTGGTAAAATGCAAAATTTAAAACAGCACATTTTATTTTTTAAACGGTTCCAAAGATGTATGGTGCGCTCCTTTTCAGTATTGCAGTAGGAAGGAAAAACGATGGAGTGGTGATTACAAGATGAGTCACATCTGAAAGCTCATTTGGAAATAATTAAGAGCTTCCAAATGGTGGATGAACTCTTGATTTGCCTCAAAATCAACCTAAAACTTCAGGCTTTACAAATCACAGCTAAGCATTTAGTAGTGCTCGAGCTAACTGCTACACCATCCTCCCATATGCTACAGTCAACTCACATTATGCTCAGCACTGGCAATCCTTGTTATGCAGACACAAACTTTCCCTGCTGTTTTCTCACTGTCTGTCTCTGTCAGGTTCTGGCATATCTTGCCTTTAGGGAATAGAAATGTAAATGGGAGCAGTTTCCACTTGCATGCATTTCCTCAAAACAGTTATGGTTTGTCAGATAAAAAAAAGACACTAAATGTAATAAAACAAAATGAAACTAAAGAACAAAAAGTGTGTAATGTGTTTTTAAATTGTTAGACTTTGTTTTAATCCCATAGATAGGTGGAAATCTAATCAAGGCTGAAAAAAGCTTGAATTTACATTATTTCTTGTTTTAAGAAGAATAGTTTAGACTTTTAGGGTATAGATTATTTAGCTTGAGAAATTTTGAGAAAATAGGACTTAAATTTTCTTGGGAATATATGTATATATATTTTTAATTTTGATATTTCTTTGCTTGAAGAAAATAACATTGTAAAATGAGTTTGATTTTGTCATTAAAATTAAAATCTTAAAACAAGACATTTTGACAACATATTCCTAATTCAAGAATAAAAAAAAATAAAAATAAATCAAAGTTCAGATAAAAATATCCCTCTCAGGACAAAAAAATGCTTTAGTATAGTAAAAATCTGAAAATGGTGTGAGAGAAAAAAAGGACTTGGAATTTTTGAAACAAGAATAAAATGCTTGTGAAAAAGAAACTTTAACCTAGTTATGTCTGGTTTTAAGTTTCCATGTATGGCAATGATTGAAAACTTTTTCATTAACTTAAGTTTTTCATTAAATTTGTTCATTAAATCCACTTCATTGAAATATAGAAATCATATATTTTTTTTGTTTTAAAATTATTATGTCCTTGTTTTAACATTGTTCTTCCTAAAACAATATTTGTACTATACAGTGAGGGGGGAAAAAAACTATTTGAACCCCAACTGATTTTGTAAGTTTGCCTACTAACAAAGAAATGATCAGTCTATAATTTCAATGGTAGGTTTATTTGAACGGTGAGACACTGACACTGAGAAAAAAAAATAAAAAAAATGCGTTTCAAAAATAGTTATAAATTAATTTGCATTTCCATGAAGGAAAGAAAGTATTTGATCACTTTTAAAAACATGCTTCAGTACTTGGTGGCAAAACCTTTGTTCGCAATCACAGATGTCCGCCATTTCTTGTAGTTGGCGGGGGGGATTTTGGCCCACTCCTCCTAGCAGATCCTCTCCAAGTCATTAATGTTTCGTGGCTGATGTTTGGCAACTCAAACCTTCAGCTCCCTCCACAGATTTTCTATGGGATTAAGGTCTGGAGACTGACCAGGCCACTCCATGATCTTAATATGCTTCTTCTTGCAAAAAGCAAAAATCAAACCAAACCAAAGAAAGTATTTTTAAAAAAACCTAATTTTAATCCAGATCTTCTTGTTTTAAACCACAAACTCTACTTTGGGAACTAAAACTAAACCACAAGGGTTTTGGATTTTCGCTTACTACATTAGATTTATGTTTTACTTGATCTAGGAAAGTTTAACTAGATTTTTTTTTTTTGTTCCAAAAGAGTGTCGTCATAGTCACAGAAATCTGAGAAACGTATTACTTTTTATCATTTGAGGATAAAACAGTCATATTTACCGATTCAAAATAAAAGATCATGGAATCAATGTAGTGTTCTTTGCACATAGTCAATAAGGTTCATAGAGCAAACCGGACACACTACTTTTTAAAGATTTATTCAAAATATTCACCAATGAATGGACCAAAAGATCTGTTCAGTTTAAGGTTATGGGGGGAAAAAAATAGGACATACGTCATTAATTTGCACATGTCTGTTTTTTGTAATTATCATGAGAGGAAAAAAAAGTCTCTACCCAACAAATATTACAAACTCACTATTTTCTAAAAGTCATATAATCCAAGTCACTCAGTTTTGTTATTCCAGGAATGAAATCAATATCCATGCCAGGACTGGATAATTGAAAAACAAAGATAAAGAGAGACTCTCTCAGCCTCATACTTGTGAAAGTGTTCAGAGAAAAGAAGATTAAACAGTGGCTCGGATCCACACACTAGTTCACTTTATCTTTCCTGTTTTTTTGGCAATATAAACTGAACTTTAAGTGCAACATGATCATGGATCACCACCTTTGCATGCAGAGAAAAATGGATGCCAGGATTTGGCGTGGCACTATCAGCCAAATGTAGCCTTTCTGTCCCATTTTGGAGCACAGACAAATTACAATTCTTTATGTTTTTTTTATGCATAAATAGAACATTTTAGCATTTACTGTTGTTAATGCAAGTCTGGTATTGTTGTCCTTTAGATTTCATATTTAAGTTTCATATTGTTTGGATAATTAAAAGTCATCAAAAATAAACCAGTGAAATATTCAGAATGCAAACATCTCTCAATCTCTTTCAAAGTATTCAGAAATATCCCTCACCTGTATCCACTCAGGGTATCAACACAGGCACCTCCATTGTAGCAAGGGTTTCTGGGATAGATAGAGCAGCTCTGGTGTAGATGTTCACGGGCTGAGCAGCCGCAAACAGCTGTGCTTTCCACTCTCACTGACACCAAAGCCATGCTGCCGGAGTCCACAACCGCTGGCCTCTCTGTCACAGTGAGCTGGCTGGTGCACCCTCCTCCTCCTCGACAGTCTGCATCCACACATTCATCTACATGAACCTGTGTCACGTTGACCTGAAGAAACGACTGGAGCTGGAAAATAAAAGAAGGAAAGTCCATCAGTATTGAAACTCTTGGAATGTTATTCCCCTAATTCTCGAAACAAGATTTACTTGATGCATGTACTGATTAAATTGATTTGAATGGTTATGTCGAAATATACACTTAAATAGACTGTTGTAAAAAATGTAACTTACTTATCAAGTTACGTGAATTCTCTGTAAACTAAACTTTAACATGAGGGCACAACAGTAAAACTAAAAACAGCAGCTGTAACAACAACATCAGCCGCAGCAGCAACAGAAGCAGTAAAACTACACAAGAACCAAGAGTAAAATCTGCAGCAACAGAAGAAGCCAAACAACCAGAGTAACAACAGGTTCAAGAACAACAGCAACAGCAGCAGCAACAACACAAAAATCACCAAGAGCAAAATCAGCAGCAGCAAAACCATAGCGGTAACAACAACCTCAAGAGCAACAGCACCACTATGAGAAAAATCTGCAGCAACAGAAGCAGCAAATGAACCCGAGTAACAACAACAGCTTCTAAAGCAGCAGCAACACTAGCAAACAACAGCTTCAAGAACAGCAGAACCACCAGCAGTAATAACACCGAAACCACCAAGAGCAAAATCAGCAGCAACAGCAGCAGCAGTAACAAACAGCAACTTCAAGAGCAACAACAACAGCACAACCATGAGAAAAATCTGCAGCAACAGAAGCAGCAAAAGAACACGAGTAACAACAACAGCTTCAAGAACAGCAGCAGCAGCAAACAATAACATTAGCAGGAACAGCTTCAAGAATTGCAGCAGCAGCAGCAACAAAACCACCAGTTCTAAGAGCAAAATCTGCAACAACAGCAACAGAAGCTGCAAAACAACCACAGTAACAACAACAGCTTTAAGAACAGCAGCAACACCAGCAAACAACAGCTTCAAGAACAGCAGAACCACCGGCAGGAACAACAACACCAAAACCACCAAGAGCAAACTCAGCAGCAACAGCAGCAGCAGTAACAAACAGCAACTTCAAGAGCAACAACAACAGCACAACCATGAGAAAAAATCTGCAGCAACAGAAGCAGCAAAAGAACAACAGTAACAACAACAGCTTCAAGAACAGCAGCAACACCAGCAAACAATAATATTAGCAGGAACAGCTTCAAGAATTGCAGCAGCAGCAGCAACAAAACCACCAGTTCTAAGAGCAAAATCTGCAACAACAGCAACAGAAGCTGCAAAACAACCACAGTAACAACAACAGCTTTAAGAACAGCAGCAACACCAGCAAACAACAGCTTCAAGAACAGCAGAACCACCGGCAGGAACAACAACACCAAAACCACCAAGAGCAAACTCAGCAGCAACAGCAGCAGCAGTAACAAACAGCAACTTCAAGAGCAACAACAACAGCACAACCATGAGAAAAATCTGCAGCAACAAGCACATAAACCGTGAGTCCACATCTACAAAATGCATCTTCAAGTCAATCATTTTTATTTATTTATTTTTTTAAACCAACATCTGCAGAAATTAACACACCCTGTTGTGTTCTGCTACTTGTAACACATCAAAACAAACAAAAAGAGGTGAAGTGAAGAATTGATTGATGGTGTTTGTGTTGGGTTTATGTGTGACTTGACCAGCGTGAAGTGTATAAGAAAGAGAAAGGGAACAGTTACCGGTATGTGAGGTTCTAGAGATTATAATGAGTATGTAGTGAGAAGTGGAAAAATAGAAACTCGGTGCAGAGTATTAAGCATTTCAGGAAGAAAAGTCAGTAAATTCCCATAACTAATGTAAGAGTAATTTGTGTACACTTTCTATATCCAAATTTACAAGACAATAAAAATAAAAATAAAAACTGTGTTTGGGCTTACAGAGTACCTGTACTAACTTGAATTTGTCCAAAGAGCTGAACTTCCAAGACCTAGGATTAATAAAGTTTGGCATTTGCATTATTTCATTGATTGCATGGTTTTTAAGATGACAATGATTTTTAATAGGACATTAAGGTACCTGCTGGTTTTGATTTGCCCCTAGCATCATTATAGTAAAACAAACAATTGAAGAGAACTGTTTGAATGAAGTTAAATTATTTTAATGCAATAACGTCCTCAATTATTTATAGGTAACTCTCTGATGACAAATCAGTAACATTAAATTAAATTATATATAATTTTTCTGTGGCTTTTTGTTTTTGTCCCTATAACTCTAAAATGCAAGTACATTTTATAAGATAAATTAATGTAAAATCAACTATAATATTTTCAGTTTCTTTGAATTACTTCAGAACATTGGTTTTGGCACTTGTTTAGAGGTAATCAGTTTAATTCAGTTAACTAGTTGGAAATACAGTGTAAAAAAAAAATCTTGTTTATAAAGTTTAAACGAGCACACACAAATATCACACATTTGAGAATTAAAATGTCTAATTTTCTTTTACATCTCAGAAGGTTTGATGAAAACATCATTAAAATTATGGTGATAAAAAGCTTAGCATATAGACAAGGGATTATTCATTAGGTTTGGGATTTAATTGCACAATTAAAATCAAATGCACTTCAACACACCCCCAGTATGTCTGCTAGAGTATTATAAGAAGTACAATAATAATAGTTTTTAGTTTTATTTTCTTTTTTAATTAAACAAACAAAAAAACAAACAAAAATATGAAATAAGATCTATTTATACTTCAGGCACTATTTATTTTGCTGCAAACATTAACATTTGTACAAGGGAGAATTATCTTCATATCTCTTTGTTCTTCACAGTGTTCAGTGACACTTACAGTATGCACTTAATGCATGCAAAGAACGGGTGAAAAAAGATCCTACAGCAGTTCTAAAGATACACGCAAACACATACAAACACACTAACATGGCAGATCTGTCTGATTCTTACACACAAAAACAAAATCCCATCTCTTTTTAAGTTGCCGTATCTTTACAGATACACAAAACGATACAGTGAAGGGAAGAAGAAATTGAGCTGCTTTGATTTTGAAAGTTTACCCGTAGATAAAGAAACAATCAAGTTCCTCACACATGGTTTGGTCAAACCTTTAGTTTCCCTGCAGAATTTCTATAGGGTTTAAGTCTTGAGGCTGGCAATGCCACTCCGGGACTGCACTGTGCTTCGTACAATCCTTTGTTGACTTTATCTCATAAATTTGGGCTATTGTCATGCTGGTATACCCATCCATGGCACAGTCATTCTTAACTTTTATGCAGTACAGTTGTACTGTCCGCTTGGCAGAAAACACGTGGAAAGCTGGCAATTGCATCAATGTTTCCTCGACCCAGATGAAGATCACTCTGCTGAGAAACCATCTGAAAATTTGTGCAAATCTCAATTCGGATCGGTGTGGCACGGTGCCGCAGTCGGTAGCACTGTGCTCTTTCAGTTAGAAGGTTACCAGTTCGAGGCTCACCAGTTACCTTCCTAGATGGAGTTTGCATGTTTTGCACCTGCTGTGACCTTCTCACCAGACTGCCCGTTGATAGTCTTGTGTCCTTGTGTTGCTATACAATCATGTCGCTTCTTTCTCTTTCCAGTATCCTCCACAGAACATTTAGCATTGACTCCCACACTCTTGCCTGCTTGAGGAGGTGATTTGCATGAATTCTTTGTTATAAAAATGTAAAACAGAAGTTTCATATTTCTTTTGCATTCACAGAAAACTAATAATAGCTTTGATTATCTGAACCATTTATACTTGATACGTAACATGAGCCGACAGAATTCAGTTCATCTTTTCTCTGGCTGTTCTTGTTTTTCTTTCTTTTACATTTTTCCATCAGTTACTTTTTCTGAAAGGGAGTGAGCAATTTCTTTGCCTCTCTTGCTTAATGGTACTGTGAGCTCATTTCTCAAAGGATCTCTGAGGCACCTGTGGGGACTGGAACTACAATGCCCACAATTCCCTTAGGGAGAGGATTGTGTGAGATGCAATGACAGTGTAAGAATAGACCCATGAGATATGAAAAATAGCATCTGCATACACACACAAACACACTGGAAGGACGTTTTGGGGGTGAGGGGACATTTGGGGGTGGGTTAGGTGATGTGTGTATGCTCCCACAAGGAGAAACCTTCACACTGGTCCAGAACTAACTAAATGATGTGCTCTGTTTAGGGTGTACCCCCACCTTTTGTGCATGGCACACTGGAGAACCATGAACCCCGAAAGAAGATCAAGGGGTAAAAAAACAAACAAATGAATGATAAAAGTTTAAGAATAAAAGCTCACATGTCAGCTGTGCTCTATGCACTTGGCATTAAACACCTACAAAGCAGAATCCACCACCATGTTTGGTTGTGGGAATAGAGTATTGGGGTTTTTAACTTTCCATCTTCTTTTGATGACAAAGCACTTCTTTTGCTTTCGACTCATGTTCACTGGCAACCCTAAAAATGACCTTTCCTGAACATTGGGACTTTCAGGCTCAGGGGCTTTTTCAGTTTTTCAGGTAAAAATCAAAATTTTTTCTTTGCAATTTTTGATGTGTATTGGATTTTGTGATTTCTGAGCTGTATTGGTTCTTTATGTCATCAGATACATATACCACTTTATTACAATATCAACTAGTCATGTGACCGCTGATTACTCATTGATCACTGGAATGGCCATTCTTCCATGACAATGCTACACTTTGAAAAAAAGAAAAGATCCCTTGAAACAAGAAACAAAAAACTCAAACCAAGTTAAACTCCTAGAAAGTAAAACTACATAGAATATTTTCTGCAAATGCTGCAAATTGTCAAATTTTTTGTCAAAAAAATGTCCTTAAATCAAGTCAGAAATATTAGCATATATTTGAAACATAAAACAGCGTTCATTCAAAAAAAATGTTGCGCATTCTTTTGTACCTAAAATAGAGTGTAAGTTAATAAACAAGAAATTCTGACTTAATATGTATTTTATTTTTTTTTGTTTTGTTTTTTTATTCAATTTTTTTGATTGGGCAATTTGCATTTAACAGATAGGTCAGAAAGGAGGCAAGTAACATTGCTGGGTATTTATCCGCTCACTCTGGTTTCAAAATCAGGTCCAACTGCATCAGTGTCGGGCACACTGTCCACCACACCACAGGCTTTGACAGAGTTTACCCGATTGTAGGAAAAAAAAGCTCTAAATTAAAATGTTTTCACTAAGTACATAGTAACAAGAAATAGGGCATAGTCTTATAACTATGATTTGAAACTATGATTTGTTGATAGTGTGTTTGATCACTGCTGTGTGTTTTCTCTTGGATGGGTGAAATGCAGAACTACGATACTTAGTGCTAAGCTCCCTTCACTTGACATCCATAAAATTCTTGATGTAAGATTCTAGTTGATTCTAGTTTTGTTTAGTGGAAAAAAAAATGTTTTACAAAGTCTCTTAATTCCATCACATAAACTATCAGAAAATGCTTTTTTTTCATCTCAAGAAATTTTACGTTTTTAAGAAATTTTAAATTTAATAGGCGTGTAACAATGTAATGTGGCACGATATATTGGATAATTGTCACAATACGCATCGTAAAGTTACTGGGAGATATCGTTTTGAAGTCTATCTTCCTCCTGGAGTGATTGTGATTCTAGTCACTTCTGCAACTTCTTCACCTTTTCTTTTTGTTTTATTTAATATTTACTAGTAGACAATTATCCATTATTCACATTTTACATGAGAAACAAGGTCACCAGTGCAAAACGATGAAAGTGATGATTTTTTTTCCAAATGTTAGAGCTGTCCCCTAGAGGTTGGATGATATTACATGATCTAACACAAATCAAACTAGACCTTAGCTTTGCTGTCTCAAAAAATGTAACATGTTTGCCAACGATGTTTCATTGCATAAAAGTTTCAATAGGTTAAAATTTATTTTGTAAAATATTGTGGACATAATATTGTGATATGCATCGCATCATGAGTAGAGTGTACCGTTACACCTCTAAAATGTAAGCTTTTTCAGCTTTGCTTCGTTTTTGCAATGCATAGATAGACATTCAGAGACGTCTAACTATCTCCTGTTTTCTCTCTCCAGAAAGTAAATTCAATAAATTTTTTTAGCATTTTGTTCATGTAGCTCCCTTCAGAGCACTTTGCATATTCCAATTCACACAAGTCACATATTATTTGTAATGTGAAAGAGCAAACCAAAAAAATCTGAATTGAAATACAAATTTACAAATCATTAGCTCACATGTTTGAGCTTTTATTCATTTTTAAAGAAACTAGGAAAAATAATTACATGAAAACAGAAATAGGAATTGGAAGCAGTTCTAGCCAATAATTTAAAGTCAAGTAGAATACTAGAAGAAAAGGTGAAAAATGACAGAAAATGTTATATAAAAATGTTTCTTTTTGAAGGCGTGTGCAAGACAACACTCCATAGGATAAAGTTGAACAAAGGGGCAAAACAAACACTGCTTCTGTGTTTAATGTGTAATTACAGAGATTTCAATGAGAAGCGGAGGTGATGAGATGTGTTTTTTGAAAAAGGCCAATGTGAAATGACTCTGACAGCAAAGATTCAGATGAAAGCTTTAGAATAATTGTATTTTCTCTCTTGTATAATGCCTTCGCAAATAGAGGGGACGATTTCTCTGCATCTGATTAAAACTAAAGAATGGCTTTAATTGTTCTTTGTTCATCCTCATCGCTTTCTTGAGTTCTGACCTCCTCACTTAAAGCACACAGTTCTTAAAATGTGACGCATTGTTCTTTCAGAGAGCTGAAAATTGTGCTTTGAAGAGAATATCGCTTCATTTCAAGCTTGTATTTGAAACAGTTCACCCTCAAATATCCCTGAAAAGTCTTCTGCTTCCTCCAAATGCTTTTTTCTCTCTTGTTTATCACTGACTCCTAGTCTTTCATCAGGATTCACTATCACCACAGGGAGATTTCTTTATGCTTTTCAAGCTTGATGCAAGAGTGTGTTTTTGCACAGTGTCTTACTCTTCACAGGGTGTCGCTTCAGCTGTGTGTATTGCAAAGGTTTGCTTGGGGGCAAGACAGGAAGGGCGCACCACTGGGATTTGAGCACTATGTTACAAAAATCCTCCTCCCTAGCATAGCATGGCCACACCAGAATGATGAGCCCTTCGAAACATGTGTTATTGAGGCAGGGGAGCAAGGTGGAAAACAAGAGGAAGAACAAGGCATACTGGTAATCATGGCAGGGCATAAAGAAGAGATAAAAGATTTCACTTTCTATCGCCTGCTGTTCTCACTCACTTCTCCCAACTCCCTTCTCAGCCAACATCAACACATATGACACGCAGCGGATATACCCGATACAGCAAACCGAAATAGAATGAGAATTTACATTAAAGGCGTCTACCTAAGACTTCTGTAGCTCTATCTTTTTTGGTTTATCTCCTCAATAAATTACAAAACGCACAGACCCTGCTGCCAGAGTTATAAGGTGTGTTTCCATTCATCTGTTTTTATTCACATTAGGAATATCCAGGAAAAAATTCCAAGATGAAAATGGCAAGGTGAGCTTAATTTTTGAAAATGCACATCAAAAAATAATGCACACAACTGAGTTGGATAAACTTCTTATCCAATGAAAAATGAAATTAAATAAAATTAACTGCAATGGAAATGCATTTACCAAGTAAATCCCAGTAATGCAATGCAATGTATATTTCAGTTTGAACTGGGCTGCGATGGGGCAGCATTAATGGACTAACGAAAGGGCATATTTCTTTACACAATATGTCAAAAGTTATTTTAGTCATTCTAAAATTCTAAAATTCTTCAGCCATGGTTCAAAGATCCAAAAAAGATGACATGACGGCGCATATTGCCTTTCGTCTACCTGTTCTAAGAAGCGATAGAAAGTTATTGTAGACGAAAAAAGGCCTTCTCCTAATACAGCAACTTACATTTTTCTTTTATTATTTTGCGGCAGTTTTTCAGGGATAGTTTTTCATGATTATGTTCTCTTGAATTCGTTGGACAAAAAGAGTGCTTTTTATTTGTAAATATTTGATGTGATATTCGAAACATGGCTATGGTACGGCCCTCTTCAGTCACACCTGTTCTTTACGACTTGCGTTGGGTTCCAGCTAAATATCGAATCGATTTTAAAAGATTTGTAAGTCAGCAGATGCCATTTGTTTTACCCACCATTGTCTTAACCCTTAGAAGTCCAGGATCGTTTATTTTTTACTAGTTTACAATTTGATCTAATAAATTATATTTAAAACAATGCAGTGAGAGGTTTGCAGATTTTTAGATACACAAAATTTGTACATTTTCCACAACTGAATGGTCAAATGGATAAACCAATGAAATAAATGAAGGAATAGCAGATAGTAAGAGATTGCCTACGTTTTACAGATAAAACACCACTCACCTCTGCACCAAATCTGGTCGAAACACTGCATTTCAAAACTCATCGTCTTTCTTACTTTGTCTGATATGCTTTAATCTAATGACGCAGCCTTGTCTGCTCCTGACCTCCAAAAATGAAATTAGGTAACTGTGGAACTACTTTCCAATAGCTCTGAAAAACTGCCCTGGTTTGAAAAAGTTCAAGGCATGCCTCAAAACTTTGCAGGCATGAATATGATTTATGAGTGCTTCTGTTCTGCAGTTTGAGTGTTACCATTTCAGAGTTTTCCTTTATCTTTTAAGGTCTGATTTTCCTGATGCTTCCTGCAAAGATGACCAGAAGTACACCCTAACTCAAATGTACCACCACTATTATCATAATTATCATCATTTCTTTCTGAAATGTACCTTCTAACTTTCTATATGAGTGACTTCACCCATTAAACAAGTGCCTGTACTATAGAAAAAAAAATAGTGGTTTCTTAATCAGGAGTAAAAACTCAAATCATTATTAACCTGTAGCTCCCATTGGTGCAGCATCAATGGTAATTTGTCTTTTGAGAGCTAGTATAGTAAGCTTTTCTTTTTTTTTCACAAGGGATATATGTATTTAGATCATCTCAATATTTCATAACAGCATTAACTATATGCATGTGCATATTAAATTTAGAAAACGAGCTAAAATTGTGCATAGAGTCAAGGAGAGTCCGGTTTAATAATCTACTTTTGAATAAATGAAAGTGAACGTAGCTTCCAGCTATTTCACACTGAAGTGAGGATGATTTAAGAGGGATTTCTAGATCAAATACAAGGTCAAATTGCATGACATCTTCATTTTCATCTTACTTTTTGTTTGTGAGCTGCAAGATATCCGTGTATTCGTTCAGGCCTCACAATCGGCATGCTGTGAATGGAGAACCTCACGTCCAGGGTTCTGTCCCGCACCTCCATCAGACTGAAAATGTTGACGTTGTCTAACCCCACCGACAGTAAGTCAGACAGGAAGTCACCCAGCAGCTCATACCTGCTCTTCAGATTGCCTCTGTGTTCCATGAACTCTGTTGCAGAAATGCCTGTCAGAGAGAGAGACGCATACAAATCAGGGAGACATAAGCATACAAAAAAATCACAACTGAATCTTGGAAATTGTAACTTAACTAAACAAGAGCTCTGAAACTTAGCCAAAAAATTAAATAAAAACAGTAATATTCTCATTTTAGAGCTGATTTGAGCTTTCTCTTGTAAATTGCATGCTCACTTTTGCCCCCCCTCATCATATCTTGCCATCATTAAGTGAGGTTGTGCCATCCGCTTTTTGTTTGCACAGATTCCAGCTCACACTGCATGCCAGAACGTTAAGCCTCTGAATGTGGCAAGTCTTTACTTAATAGAAATGGATGTCGTGCTGCAGCAGTCTCTGCATATAATGATGAAACTGGATACTCTTCATTGCTGTGTAAGCAAATTGTGACACTACAATCAACGTTCCAACATTGATTTCCTCGTGCTGGAGGTGTACTTCCTTTCTAAAGCCCAATGGACTGTTCTAATTGGGATGCTTATCCTACAGCTTAAGACAGTGAGGGTGGTTGAATAGAAGTCCAGAGAGGAGATTTCTGCAACAAAGAGAGATCCTGAGCTCACTCTGTCCCCAGGCACAGTCACCCACTCTTGGGCTTTGAGCTGGGGACTGGCATGGACGCCAGAATCCACTGCCATATAATGACTCACAATGGCAGAACAGTTGAACATTATTTTTTGTAATTTTGGTTTTCAGGGAATGCAAATAACAGTACATTTATGCACCAATGCATATTTTTTCCTTTCATTTTAATCAACACTATAAGCTTTTTGTAATTGCCGTAAAGCTGATTCACTTATGCATTTATCATTTTATTATACAATATATCTTATCAACTGAATTTTTCAGTGCATATAAAATACATCCTTTACTTATTTACTTTTATTATTTTGATAGTTCAACTAATTCTGCTTAATATCATTTTCAGCTTGTTTTTGTCCTAATTTCATAATGTGAAAATAATAAAAGTGCAACAATTGTTTTTTTATTAGTTACATTTTGGATATTTAGATTTTTACTTCTAAAAAACATTTTCTTTCATTTAAGGTTTTAAGAAATATCCCAATTTATGGTTTACATAGTTATAAGTAAAACATCACATTAATGAAGCATTTAGTTTCTATGTGAGTAAATGAAAAGTAGAAATATTACCAAAATAATCATTTACTGAAACACCCTGCATGTACTATATGATGGTAAAACATATACATTGATATTTTCAACTAATAACTAATTCACAGCATTTAATCACATTCACATTTAAGCACTGAATAGAGTTTAAACCGTTGGTCCTTCGTGTCAAATTACTTTTCATTTAGTCCATCCTCTGACTCAGTTCTCAGTGCCATATTGAACTGTACATCTTCCAAGAAAATAATTAGTTCCCAAGAAGTGCCAATCAGTGAGTTTGGGGTGGGGGCAAGGAAGGAAACTGTGATTAGTTTTGGGGGGAGCAGGAAGGTTTGCTGTCTGCTAACATCAGGAGTTCTGAGTGTGACGAGGAGACTCAACATGACAGTTGGGAACAGCCGTACACCTGGCTTGATCCAAACCCAAATCAAACCTGCTCTTCTTCCTGTGGGCATGAGTCAATGTGTGAGGCGGCACACACGCACACATAACATGGCAACCGTGACTCATCGTACCTAATAAAGTGGCCGCTGTATTGGAAACTGTGTTGTGTATTTTAACTGTACACAAAATGCAGTGTTAAAATTATATTCTTCAGATAACTATGCATCAAACTATCAAAAGTATGAGTTAATAGATAGAGAGACAGCTGGTTTACTCTCAACAAGTGTTTCTTATTGGGTCTTCACCAATGAACAGTAAGTTTACTACATTTACATATACACAGTGAGCAGGTAGTGAGTCTTTGAACATATGTTTGGTATATCCATGATGCTACTGTTAGCATCAAATTATACTCGGTATCATATTTCACTTCTGGAGAATCAGTGATCAAGCTTTAATTTCAAAGAAGAAGCATTAAACAGGTCTCATGACTCCCCACTGCCCTCACCATTTGCACCTGAAATGGGGATTTCAAATGTCAAGGAGGCAGTAAATGGTACAAAAGTCGAACTCTGGGTTAGCCTAGAATTCAATGAATGTTGAGGCAGAGCTCTGGGGGAATAAAGTGCTTATGTGTTTGGCAAGAACGTTACTGCATCCATTAACTGACAACGTTTTCATGCACATTTTAAACAATGAAAACAAAAAAAGCTTTGAGCTGATTTTTTTCCCCCGCTTAAATCAGAACCCCTGGCTAAGTTAGAGAGAAGAAGGTGTAACATTAAAACAGAAAGTTACACATTTCTTCATTAAGGCAGCACATCTAGCTTCTGCCCTTTTCTCTCTCCTGATCTTGAGAGAGAAATACACCAGGTTGATGGCTCTCGACCTTCCCACCTTCCCCCCTAAAGCTTCTTTGTTCCCAAATGCAGCATATTTTTAGCTGTTAGCATCTTGTCTAAATAAAGCAGCCTTTTCTATTTTATCTTCTCAAACCTTGCTTCCAGAGTCTTCTGTATTAGGTTGTGATAAATATTTCAATAACAAAGCTAAGACAACATAAATGTTTACATGTACTTAATTTATACCAGTAAACAAATGTATTTACACACTTGGCAGAGTTTTCCATGTAAAAAAAAAAAACAAAAAAAACAAAAAACAAAAACAAAACACAATTTGCCTTTTTTTTCAACCCTCAAAAATATTTGATTTTATAATTATTGTGGCTTGCAAAGCCAACATATTGTTATTGTACAATGAAATTACAACGAGACAAGTACATTAAATGAACATCTGAGTTATAAGTAATGAGCATGAACTTATTTATGCTTGTTAAGTGTAAATAAATACTTAATATATATTTCTGCTTTCAAGTATTTTCTTCTAAATGCATTTCTTTTTTATGCAACACAAAGTAAATACCTTTTTTAAAAGGGACAATATAGTACACATTCGGGGTGTAACAATATATCGTGGCACACTATATCGTTATCTAAAATGGTCACAATACGCACCCTGTAGCTACTGAGAGTTATCAGTTAGGAGCTGAAATGTATTTGCTTCTTAGTGTGCCTGATTCTAGTCACTTCTGGAACTTCTTTACCTTGTCATGTTTTATGTAATATTTACTAAAAGAAAATTATCCTTTACTCACATTATAAAATTAGCTCTCTCCATCACTTTAAGTAAAAAAAAAGATGACTTAATGCAAACAATGACACTGCCCCCTAGTGTATGGATGGTATTACATGCTGCTTAGCTTTGTGGTCTCAAAACTTTATAAATTCCTTTTTTTCAGGGGTGGTTTGTAATAAAACATTAAATATTGTGTTTGAAAAGTTGTGATGCACATTGTATCATAGAACTAATATCGAGGTATGTATCATATGGTGAGTAGGGTGTATCGTAACACCCCTAGTGCACAATAGGGAGATTTCATGTACCTGAGAATCTAAGAGAGGCTGAGTTGTAGATGGCATCATCGTGAAGCTCTCTCACATTCACCTTCACACTGGAGATAGCATCTGGCCACACACCATCAGACACTCGCACTTGAAATTCATAACTGCCAGACGGGGCATTCTCCTTTATGATCAGGAACCCAGTCCGTTTGTTCAGTAAGAAATAACTGCAAGTAAGAGCAAAAAAATACACAAATAACTCCAGGAAACAATATATTTTGTCTACAAACATAACAAACGATCAAAATTAAAATCTAGGATATTTTCAGAAAAGAAAACACTATGGAAAGGAGCAAATTAGAGCATGGATATTAGTTGATTGACTGAAATATGCCAAAAGTATCAACATTTCTGAAACTATTACTTTATCTGTTGAAAACTGAGATTTTTTACTGAGGGGGAGAAATGTGTTATTGAAATAGGAGCTTCGCACATTTACATAAGTAACTTTCTAATTCTATTATTTGCACTAAAATTACATTTCAGGACCTACAGCACATTCTTAAACACTGGTTGTACCTGAATCTTAATGGGGATAATAATTACTTAGAAACACCATTTTTTTACAGCAGTTTAGAAATACACATCATCAACGGAAATAAAATAATTTATGGCAAAGCATAAAAGAAAAATATAATAGCCACAACCCTAGGACTCTGTATTGGGCAGTCTAATTCAGGGACGATGATCTTGTTTAAACTTCTGAGAGAAATAATATTTATAGGTTGATCCATACAGAAATTCAATAAACAATATAATGATATTTCTTTCACTTTCTTTTTACTTTCATTTTTATTCATAACCCTTATATAGTTTGCAACATTTTCACAAATACAGAAAATCAATTGTGAGGGAAGCAGTGTTTGTATTTGCTGTAAAATTAAAAACGATATATTATGAATCTGTTTATTTATTGTTGATGTGATTTACAGCTCAAATAATTCATAATTACATTGAGTGCGGTGAGTGTTCTCAGAAAGTAAGAGCTCTGCACCAGAGGTGTTCAAGACTTCTCAAGGCCGATCATGTCAAGAATAACAAATCATCAGGGCACCTGTAAACTTCATAATATTGGTAGAGGAAACCAAGGGAGGGAAAGCATGAAGAAGTAAGAAGAAGTAGACATACTACCAACGTGCAGAAAAAAATGTGAGAGGGAGTGATGCAATGAACTGAACTGATAAGAAAAATGTTGTAGAAAGTGGAGTAGAGAAGAAATCCTCACTTAGGAACATGTCCCTCGAAGGAATATGTCTTGTTATCCCAGTCATCTGGATCTGGAGAGTAGACTTTCCCCAGTACATTTGTTGGCATTCTCCCTGTAATAATAATACAAATCTATAAGCAGATGCATGTATTTGTGCAGTCAGACAATGACAGCCCATAACTGGTTGTCATGGACACAACAAATTCTATGAGATTTCATAGTTGAGAGGTGACAACGGCAACGATTGTGACGCCAACGTCATTAGCTGTGAAAATATGAAATCTCTCTATCTCTCTCTCTCTCTCTCTCTCTCTCTCTCTCTCTCTCGTTCCTATAGGCGGTTAAGCATATAGACATTTGAATTTCATTCAACTTTAATCACAAAAATACTTTATCATGAGAAAAATGTAGTGCTGTAATTACTTTGGAAGCAATATACATAGTATCATAGTATACGCATTTTTGAATATCGTATAATAAAAACCCTTGATGGAAGATTCACATACATTTAGAAAATGTACATAAAATAGATGCGCACAACTGAGTACGATACATTCTTTGTACATTTTTTAATAAACTATGATGGAAACAAATTAACAAATTAAATCCAAATTCAATGCAATGGAATTGCTTTTTCTGTCGGAACTGGGGCATGATTGGGCGGCAATAATAGACAAATCAATGGAACGATTTCATTAGACAACATCTGAAAATTGTTTTGGTCATTATAAAATTCCTCAGTTAAAGTCTGTTAATCAGGAAGTGACGTTTTTGTTCTCTTGGACACGTTAAATTGAAACTTTCTATGCGATATTCCAGTTTGACGCTTAAATAAAATTTGCATCTTTGGATGGAAACATGACTACTGTAATATTTACCTTTTCAAAAACATTAATAAAAAAATATTGGGATATTCTTTAAACTGATTTAGGCTGATATCTTTTTACGTTTTTCAACTGCCAGCTTTCTCCATTCACCTGTTTAGTATCATGACTAAGTTATATTGACTAAAATTATATACAGCTTATCAGTTGTTCATGAATTAAATTGAGTTAAAGTGTGTCATTATTGAACCAAACCTGCAGAGAACTGGATGAAAATACTCCATCAGTTTATTGATTAGAGATTCTGTAGCAACTCTGTCATACTGTCTGTATTTATCTATATTCAATCAAATACAGTGCACTGCTTTAGAAAATTTACTTTGCGCTCAAAGAGAATAATATATCAGCTTTTACACTGATTGCTTCAAAACTCTCACAAGTGCTGGCAAATAGCTTCCATTGATCTGCAACTATTCTCGATTGTATGGAAAGAAAACAAGCTTTGAGGTAGAAACTTTAAAACAGCTACAATTTCCAATCCCTGAGGCCACTACGATTTTTAAAGAATAAAACAGCAGTATTACTCAAGGACAAACTGTAGCGTGTTGATCAATAGAGAGAAAGAAAAAAAAAACTGTACAAAGTTTATGAAGGATATGACTATCTGAAGGATAAGGTAGAACTAAAAGCAATGGATTTCATTCAGAATAGGTAACATATATTTTTTTCTTCCAGTACAAATGAATAATGCTGGAACCTTTACCTCTGTGAGAGTTGATGAAGACCGTCTTTTGTCCAGCAGCATGAGAGTGGTCGTTCTCATCCCCAATGGTGATGGTGAGGGTGTTTGTGACAGTCTTGGGAGGAATTCCACTGTCACTCATGATGACCGGTAGAAGGAACTGCTTCTGTTTCTCTCTGTCGAAGGTTCTCAGTGCAGTAATGGTGGCCGTGTCATTGCCATTATCCTGCAGGTGGAAGTCACTGCTATAACGAAGCTCCAGGGGCACAGAAAATGAGAACGGGGAACCATTCTCTGCTGAATCTCGATCCACTGCTCGCAAAACCGTCGAGCTCTGGTTCAGCCGCACAACCTGTGGTCCCGGCACATTCTCCCACACTATTGGTGCATAAGGAGACTCAAATTCAGGGCCATTGTCATTGACATCCAGTAGAGCTATCTGGATTGTTGCAGTGCCAGTCAAGGGTGGTGTTCCGTGGTCTGCAGCAAGAATAACCAAGTGATGCTGCGCGACCTTTTCACGGTCCAATTCACTAGCAACCGTCACCAGCCCTGCCTGGTCAACAGAAAACAGATGGTAAGGATCAGACTCTGAAGCAATGCTATAAGTGAGCTCACGGTTCATCCCAGAGTCCAAATCGCTGGCAACCACATTTGCCAAGCTGGTTCCTGGAGCCACATCTTCTCGAATGGGAGGAAGCTGTACAAAGTGAGGGATGAAGACTGGCACATGGTCATTGCAATCCTCAATTTCAACAGTGCAGTGCAGCAGACTGGAGTACTGCAAATCCTCCACTTTTATGGTGAGGTTGAAACGTTGCTCACCTTGTCTTTCATAATCCAGTCGCTTTTTAAGTCGAAGAGTCCCACGCTGCTCCTGTCGATGACTCACCAGGTAAAACTTCTGTTCAGGATCCCCGGCCACCACGCTGAAGGTAAGCAGGCCATTCTCTCCAGCATCTGCATCCATTGCGGAAAGCTCGATGACTGCAGTGTTGGGCTCACTGCTCTCTGGGATACGCACTGAACATGAGCGGTCCAGAAACCGCGGTACATGGTCATTTACATCCGTCACATGAATCGTAGCAGTGGCTGTTCCAGTCATGCCTCCACCATCTCTTGCTTCCACCACCAAAATGTATGCGTCAGTCTGTTCCCTGTCCAAACTTGGCACTGCCACGGATACAGTGCCCGTAGCAGGATTGATGTTAAACATATCAACTCCACTATTACCTCCAATAAGAGGAGCATTACCAACAATCCTATACGCTAGCATTGCGTTTTGTCCAACAGCTGTATCATCAAGATCCGTTGCTGTCATTTCCATGACAGAAGTGCCAGGAGGAGAATTTTCAGCTATGTCTCCATGACAACTGTCAGGGGCACATGCAAAGATAGGTGCATTGTCGTTTATGTCCCAAACGCTGATGATGACGTCTGTGAATCCTGTTAGACCTTCACCACCCTCATCCGTTGCTAAAACCACAAAACGCCAGACTGCACGGGCTTCCCGGTCAAGCGTTCTCTGTGCGTAAATTTTTCCAGTCACCTCATCAATGATGAACTCACTCTCAGCACCTTGGCCATGAAGAGAATATCTCAAAGCCTCTTGGTCAGCATCCTTGTCTGGGTCAGAGGCAGTCACCTAACAGTATGAAAAGGGGAATTAAAAAACTTTGTGCGAACGCTCATTTTTCTTCATTTGTCACTATTTTATCCAACCGTCCATTCATCCATCCATCCCATTCTATCTCTACTATTCTCCACATCTATGCTAAAAAGATAATAACAATGTGTAACAAAAAATGCCTTAAGATAAGAGCGGTGGAGTTTGGAGATGACCAGATACAATCTTTAAGAGTAGTTTGTTGAAGTAAAGCATTTGTAAAGGTACCCGTTTACCTTTTTGGTTTTTGCAAAATAACTGACTTCCTGTGAGTTTTTGAAACTCATTCCAACTTTTTGGTAGGTCTTGTCTCTTACATAAGTGTTCCACATTTCCAAAAATGTAATTCAAAGACACTCTAAACTTGCAATACTAAGCTGAAGGAAATTGGATATTGCCTGTTGCCACTAGGTGGCGTTATAACTGACATTCTAGGACTTTTAACACACATGGCAAGTTGTGCCATTTGACATGACTGAGTAAATAGCAACTTCCTGTTTTGTCACAATTTCTACTTTTTACGGTCGCAGTGCGCATAGTTTAACACAGTCAAAATTACATTATGATAAGTTTGATGGAGTTTGGAGATTAACATATAAAATTTCTAGGAAGAGTTTGTTTAAGTATGACAAACAAAAGTGGCAATTCCGAAAGTTTTTTTTTTTTTTTTTTTTTTTTTAATTAAAACATATTAATTATATTGAATTATTGGTTCCCAAACACAAGTGTAGCAATTTCATTTATGTATGAAAAACTGGTGTTACAAAATAGTTACACCTAACATGTTTGCCAAACCACATTCTAAACATAAATTTTCACCAGGTATGATGTGTGCGAAATTCAGCTACATCTAAAATGCATTGAAAGCCGCAAAACAATAATGCATGCATCTTTGGTGCTCGAGCCCTAAAAATAACTTACACATATACAAAAAATTCTATCTATTTTTATGTGAAAAATTTTGAGTATGATATATGAATAAAATCCCTAACCCTAGAGAGGTTCGATCCTTCAGATTGACACATTAGTTTCATTAATGCTCACATTCCCTTTAAAGGATTTATTAATTACCTGACGTGAACGTTTTTGAATTATATGAAACATGCAGAATCATCTTTAAAAGGCTGAAAACCCACCGTTCAGATGTGAAATTAATATAAACACTTACAAAATGCAACTGTTCCAGCAATCGATCCAGGGTTTGATGCAGAGAACCAAGCAACATTCTTGTTTATCAGTCCCAGAACAAGCGGTGTGATCAATACCAAGAGCTTTTTTGTAAAGGACATGACATATTTATAGGTAATGCTCCATTTATCATCATTTAAGAGATCTGACAGTTACACTTTTAGTTGCACTTCATAAAATCACTAATGCCTGACATTCAAACACTGAACGCCACGATGTGTGATGAGCTTGTGTGAGATGCAAGTGAACATTCAATGCTCAAAAGAAATATTCAAAAAGAGCTCTCCGTGGACAAAGTATGGAACACATTTCATTGAATATGTCAGTTAAACAGAAATGTACTGGAAAGCATACCTGCAGCACAAAAACAGGAGAACCATCAAGCTCCTCTGTCACACTGCTGTAATACTCATTCACGGAGAAGACGGGTGCCTCATCATTCTTATTTACAACAGTGACAATCACTGTTGCATAGTCTTCCCATTTCCCATCAGAGGCCAAGATGTGCAACTTGTAGAGCTTGTTCTGTTCATAATCCAGTGGCTGGGCAATGAAGATGGTCCCCACCTCTGGCTCCATATCAAAAACCCCTCCAACATTACCTGAGGTAATCTGGTAGCGCAGTTTAGCATTAGCACCTGCAGAAAAACAATTAGGAGTATGCAGAAAAATAATGTTAGAAAATGGAAATATACTGGTGAGCAAAGCTAAATAATGAAATTGAAAACTGCTGGTCAACAAGCTAAAAGTCTGCAACTTTACAAAACAAAAACCTATTTAAAGGTGGATAACAGATTATCTGCTGCAGGTGAACAATATGCTCACGGCCCTTTAGAGGTTATCGTTAAGAGCAGCCTTGGACAGGTAACCAGGGTAACAGAGTAATAAAGTTCAATCAATTAAATATCTACAACTAAACATCATCCGCTTTTATAAACAATCACATCTATTTTATTTGTATTTTTTTGTTTTCCTTGCCCAGAAAATGTCTTGTTAACTTATACTCTTTAAATACTCTATAGCTCTTGTTTTGGATTTAGCGAAATAAAAAAAAAATAAAAAATAAAAAATCCTTCAGATCAAAATGGCCAAAACAAACTCAAGAATCTTCTAAATAATAATAATAATCATTTTAAAAATAATAATGGATGACATAATTAAAATCTGACATTATATATATATATATATATGTATATATATATATATATATATATATATATATGGTATACATATATATATATATATATATAGTATATATAGAGTATATATATATATATATATATATATATATATTATTTTGCAAGCATTCTTTGTTTACAGCATTTCCCAACCACCTAAAATTTCTCTTTGAACAGTGCTGTATATTTTTTACAACATCAAACAGAATCAACAATGACTTACTTATAAACAAACAGATGTACTCTGAAAGCTTCCAAGTTACCTACGCCACTGAGAGTTAACTTCAAGCTGCAGTGAAGGCTGAAATCTATTCATTAGGGAAAAGCTTCAGGCTCAGGGAAAGTCTAGCCACTTAAAACTGAATTATGATGAATGACTGATACAAGAATCCTCAACCAAATCCACAGTGAGATTCAAATAGACCTTGGGGAATTAAGCACTTCAGGAGAGGGTCTCTAAACCCAGACTAGTGAGCTATAGAGACAATTTACTTCCTTTTGACTTTTGAGTGTATTATAAAACAAGGGCATTATTGAAGTGCTGTGCATGGTGATGTATGGGGTTCGTTACCTCTAGAGAGGAATGTTATTATCAACACCAATATACTCGACCAGTCAGTCTACACTACTAGTTAGGAATCACATTTTTGTTCTTCAAGTAAAGATAAATGGGTAACCCAGCTACACTGGGAGTCAAAGATGGAGTGATAGTGGAGTGCCTCTCCAACCAGTGACAACCATGGCTGTGGAGTTAATTTCACAATAATCGGTTTAACTGGTCCGTACAGAGAACATCAGCTGAGTACAGCTCAGTTATTCCCATCTGTACCATCTAAACCCATAAAATTATTAGGTAAATTGTCCAAAAATAGGCATTCTTCTTTTTTTCTGTTTGAAAAATAGCTTATTTTTTTGCTAATTTAGTGACTAGCTGGTTTTTATGTCCTGGAGGTCAAGAAAAAGTGCCTCCCCCGTGATCCAAGCATATATGGCATTCCTTGAAAAGCTTAACAAATTCAAAACAATTATTTGTTTTGAATGGGGTCTTTTTGTACTTTTTATAATTTATAAATTTAATTCAAATCATTTATTGTAACATGTGAAAAACAAAAATACATGTTGAGGTGTTGAGGTTCACACTACAGCTGTTATGTCAGGCTTTTTTTTCCATTTCCAGATAAAACCCTCATTTAATTTAACACAGCATGCTATCACTTGTGTCACACGGATGAGAATGTTGTTTTACACGTCGCCGTGACTGGCTTCCTATTCACCCACCTTCGTCTTCATCATTAGCGCTGACTGTGAGGACAGTGGAGCCCACATCAGCATCCTCATCCACATCCACTTCATAAACAGACTGAGCAAAGACTGGCTTGTTATCATTCACATCACTGATGAAAATACGAACATATGCTGTATCTGATGAGAAAGAAAATCACATCATTAACAATCACTCTTCAAACATTCGTCTCAACTTTACTTGTACTGCTCGTCTATGCACTGATGTACATGAACGTGTTCTCTATAATCTATTTCTCTTCTGCTACGCCAGTGATTATCCACCAGATCCATTTCAATGCAAACCTCGATTCTCCTACATATACATCTTTGCGTCTACAGTCCATTTTACTCTCTTTTCTTATTGCAAGTGTATTTGGATCCAAACTCTTCTCTTTTTTTAGGCAGTAGAGCTCAAAAAAACAGCTGCTCCTTCTTTAGCAGAACATGTGTTGTAACCATGTGTGATGTCAAAAACCAAGCAGGGGGTTAAATTACTAGCAGTCTCCCCTTCTCTCTTTCCACATTTAGCATTAAATTAGATTTCTATCTAGAAGTCTATGGCCTCATTTCAAACAGCTGTAATTTTCATGATGCTTTTAATTCAGTTACCAATTCTGAACCATTATTTGAATATTAACATTGTTTTTATGAATGTTTAAATTCTACGAAGTTAAAATATATTTGGATTAAAGCCACAAGCAGCAATTGAATGTCTCTCTGAGGGCAGTTTATTGCAACATACACTACAAAAAAGGACAAGTGAACCGCAGGTGATACCTTGGAGGTCTTAAGGCCTTTACACACCTATGCATCTACTGCAAACAAAGGCTTTTTTTCCATAAAGTGCATCAAACTACTGTGATTGGCTCATTTGGTCAAGAAAAAAAGGCAGCGCTAGGCAAAAATTTGTGTTTTATGAGAAACAAATATCAAACACAAGAAATTGGGGTTTGTTCTTAATCACAAGACACCATAGTTTACATAAGTAATATGTACAGTGAAAATGAAAGCAAAATAAATATTGTGCTCTTAGAGGGGCAGAAGAAGTGTGTTAAGGCCTTCAGTCCCTTACAAAAGTGGTAAGTTTGCCTTGCTGGAGTTTGGAAATGAAATGATAAAATCTCTAGGAGTTTATCAAACTATAATATGAGAAAAAGTAACCATTTGTTTTGTTATGAGTAACGAGGTTTTTCTAGCAAACTAGCCAACTTCTTGCAGATTTTGGAAACACGATCCATATTAGTTGTATTAATGCCTTGGTTTATTCGCCATAAGCTGAAATAATTTTGTAACACATACTTTTTAAACCCCAATCAGGTGTACATTTTTACTAGTTCTGAAATTTATTTGCAAAATTCTGTGACTTTTCTAGCATGTTTAGGCCCTCAAAAATGCACTGAGAGCAGCAAAACAATAGTATTCAGTGCAAATACAATAGGGTTCTACGTACTTTCTGTGCTCAAGACCTAATTGCTGGGCATTATTATTTTATATTCCCATATGTTAACCACACGTGAACATTATATATGTTTCTCAAATTGATTGTTTGAAAAACTGTCCCTCATAACCATATGCCAAGTACACTGTGAATTAAGTGCTGCAGACATTATGAAACAGACAGAACTAGATGCTTAAATAAATAAAGATCAAGTGAGAGCTCTTTAAGTAACACCCAGACTGCAAATGTTTTATAAACTTGAGTGAAGTTGTCTAAATCTAGGATATTCCTTCTTAAAAGCTTTTGCACAGCATTTTTATTGAATGTGATGCTGATTAATGTATCCAAGGACAGAATAGATATTAAACTGCTTTTTTTAAAGGCATAGGTGTCCTTTACATATATCGTATCTTTACATGTCATATTAACAGGTCTGTGGTGTTCCCCAGCTTTTAGCCCATGGCTCCATGGACCCCCAACCAGCCAAATGAACACAAGTACAGTTGTTGTGTCCTTGCACAAACTAAAAATATGTCAAGGCCTTTTCAGAGCTTTCCCTTCAGTTAATGCTGAGAGAGGCAGGCAGACTTTGATAAAGCATCTAATTCCAGTTTTGACCGCCGTCTCTTTCTGGCAAGTTATGTTGTAAAAAAGAGCAGTGCATAAACTAAGCTGCCACAGTCTGACAGGTTGCCATGTAGTTCAGATCTTTACTATCAAGAGCTGGTCATGTTTTCACAACTCCCCACAAGCAGTGGAGATATGTGATATCCTCACAAATAACTTTGTTTTGTTTGCGTGTCGGTTTCATTGTCACATTGATGTCTTTGACAGCTCCTTAGTGCAATTATAGTTGACAATGTTTGTGTAATTATGTGAGTGCGTTTTCAAATGGGTGCTAATCAACACCCCTTTCTCCTCAAAGTGTGACCGCATTTGACACTGGCAGGTTGTAAATAACATCATCTGCATTCGTATGTCTCACTTCACTTGTAAGTGTTACAGAGCACCTCCCTTTCCCTATATTCGTTATTTAAGAGAAAGCTGTGAGCCAACAGACAAGCATCAGAAAAGGAAAGGTAGAGGTAGACAGGGAAGATAGAGGGATAGAGGGAGGGGGAGAGGGAAGAGAAAGAGGAGGAGGGAGAGGGGGAGAAAGATGGAAAGGACAATTGAGAAGAGAGGGAGAACGAGAGGGAAATGATGAGAAAGAGAGGGTTGGGGTAGAGAGAGGGGGAGAAGTCAAAGGAGAAAGAGAGCAAGAGAGGGGATAAAGAGAGTGAGGGTGAAAGGGGAGAAAGAGAAGGAGAGGGAGAGAGGGAGGAGACTGAGGACTGAGGAGAAAGAGAGGTAGAACAGGGAGAAAGAGAGGGGGATGGAAGAAAGAGAGGGAGAAAGGGGGAGAAAGAGAGGGAGAATGTAGTGAAAGAGAGGAAGAATGAGGAGAGAGAGGGGGCGCTAGGGAGAGGGGAGAAAGAGAGGCAGCGTGAGAAAGGGGAGAAATGAAGGGAAAGGGGAGAAAGATAGGTAATGGGCCTTATATTACAAGTGTTGAAGTGTCAGAGGGTAATTTACGCAAAGCTTAAAGGGTAGTCAAAGGATTGCTTTTAATAAAACAAATGAACAATACATTTATGTAAGACCTGTGTTGGCACATGGGTTTTATTGCCGTATTGTCCAGACAAAGACTTATCCAGATTTACTTGAACCTTTGTGACCTGTTTAAAGTTTCTTGTGTCTTACATTATTTTTCTCGCTTTACTGCAGAGATTGAGTGAGATGCGAGCGCTCAATTAAATTGGTTAACCAGACAAATCACATTAGATATCCTTCGTTATGAGAGAGTAAATCAACCAAACCAGATGAAAAATCCACAAAAAGATGCTTGTGTCTATTAAATCATTGTATGGATAAGCCCAGCCACTATTTTTCCACTTGATATTTACCTGAATTTGGCTGTCCATGTTTCCCTGGTCTCGATGATTCCCAGCCATCTACTGACTTTACTTCCAAAAGATAGGATCCTTTAGTTTCTCGATCAAACACAGCCTCTGTGTAGATGGAGCCCAGCTCAGGATCAATCCGAAAGAACTGAAAGTCTCCACTTCGGTCATTCAACAGGGAGTAGGAGATCTGAGACAAAGCATGAAGGGTCGCTTTACAATTTAAGAAAAGTGTAGAACTAAAATTGACATCATTTGCTGCTCTTATGTCTTTGTAGTAAACATACAAGTACGCAATTGTAAGATTAGATCATTTCGTTTATTCCCTTAATTAAAACTCCACTTATTTCCTGATTAAACATTCCGCCAGCACTCTGACCTATTTGTGAGACCTCCTGTTTTTTTGTTCTGCCAGTAATTCCCACAACACACAGTGGCAATTTCCCAGCAGGTACAGCAGAACTCAGGGCTATTCATTCAAGTAAATAATAATGAAGCAAATCTCTATAGTAAAAAAAAAAAAAAAATATGAATTGATAAACAGGTGCCAACTGCTGTTTCAACGAGCCCCAAATAACAATTATCAGACAAGCTGCTCAGAATGTCCATTCTTAACCAGCGTGATGTTGGTTTTAAATGATGTCCTGCTGGCAGCGTTAGGGCCGAGAACACAAATAATAGTCTGAATTAAATGGAAATTGCATAATAAAAATCATTCTAGAGGTCATGTTAATATAACACATGGCAACCCCAGCTGGTACAAAAAGTGTATTATCAGGGGGTGTATATAAATAAATAAATAGATAATATAATATAATCAATATCTGTAAATTAGCATTGTGGCTTTTCACAATTAGCATAGGCTCGCCTATGACCTTCTTGGGAGGAGTTAGCATGTTCTCTGCCCGTTTGCGTGGGTTTCCCTTGGGTACTCTGGTTTCCCCACAATCCCCGCAAAAAAACATGTGTCAGGTAAATTGACAAATCTAAATTCCCCTTAGGAGTGAATATGTGTGGTGGCAACCTGTCCAGGGTGTAGATAGACCCCCGTGGCCTCGAAAGAGAACAAGTGGCCAAGGAAAATCATTGAATAAATATCTTGTAAACTAATCTCATTATCAATAGTGACATTAAATGACTTCTAGATTCTGTAAATATGCCTTGAACAAACGTAACAGTATGAACCTGGATTAAATGCAACTGTCTGAGCTTGTTACCTGTGCAAAGTAAACGCAAAGTACACACACTCAAACAGCTTTTTGTCTAGACACAAAATTGTAGTCCTGCTACCTAATTAAAAGCCGACGCTGTGATTGGAACATGCATCGGTGCATTCAGAGACTACTAAGGGTTAATAAATGTCGTTATTATGTCTAAAAAAAAAAACGCTAGTTGAAAAAAATCTATATTATTTTAATGCCAAATACAACAACATTTTTCGAAAATTCTGAACATTTTCCAGATGTCCTGAATTCAAATTGTATAAATTAAATGTGCATAATAATTAAAATAAGATAATAAAAAAATAAAACTTGTCAAATGTCAAATTTATCACATGTAAGCCGGTTTTGTTTGTTTTTTTACTTAAAATATCATGCCTGAAATAAGTGTTTGTGTAGTTTTGACTCTTACATTTCCAAATATATGTATGTTCTAATAACTTTTCGGTTGAAAATCTGCATTTCATTCAGTGTGCTTGTTACATGGTGAACTCAAACATTTTAATCATGGCATCTTTGATATTTAACATTTCCGTGCAAAAATTAGGTAATACAATGATGAAATCATCATGACAAATATTTTCTAAAAATTCTCTTAAATCTTTTGACAATGATAATAAATTACTTTTCTTGTGATATAGATATTTACATGAATTACCACTAACAAAGATGTTTTTGTCAGAATTGTGAACGTCACACAATAGGACATGAGTGTCATGCCATATTTTTTTTTAGAAATCCCATGTTTTGGTTGAAATTGTAATATACACACAACACAGCATTTTACTTTGTCATATTAGAGGAATAACATTTAAATATATTTTGTTAAATACTACTTTTTTATACCTATGCGACATCACATTTGTGTTATTTTTAAACCACCCACATATAATAGCAGCACTGTATACCTTCCCATTCAGCCCCAGGTCAAGATCATTTGCAGAAACCTGCAGAACCAGAGTCCCAACTTGCACCCCTTCGGTCACAGATGTCTCATATACAGATGAAGTGAAGAATGGGACATTGTCGTTGACATCTGTAAAAGTCAGAAAGTCATGTACAAAAAAGTATTAGTTTTAAAACTATTATCTTTTAAACTATATGTTTATGTCAGTAACTCACATATTTGAAGCTTTAAAATTTGTTTTGTAATACATTTTTAAACAATAAGTCATTAATGTCATTTATAGACGTCACTCAAAAGTTTGACTAACGTAGAATTTTAGTCAAAACTATGGGAGCTAAAGGAAATTAAAACTGCCCAGAAATAAATCTGTTTCATTTCAAATCTGACAGAACATCTTATCTAAGCTTATAACATGAGTGAATTGTATGTTCAAGGGGAAATTAATACCAAGACTGCTCTTCTAAAATCTGTTGTTCTCAGTACCAGAAGGGACATGAGGGCACTGGAATTTAGGGTAAGATCATTAATGGGTTCAATGAATCCAGACATTAATCACCATCTGATGCACTTTGGGTTTTAATTTTCAATCAGCCAAAGGCGTAAAGCAGCATGAATTAAACAGGAATGCCACATCCATTACGACCTTCTGCCACTAATTCTCTCTCTCTCCCCCCCCTCCCCCCTCCTCGTCCCTCTCTCTCTCTAAAATATTATATTAAATAAAAAAAGGTTTAACAAGTTCCAAGATTAGATGAACGACAATAAATACTTTACTAAAGGCTAACGAGGAAACATTATAATTTTCTACCTATAAAACCCACAGGAAAGCCATTGGGCAAATAGCTGTGAACAGGGTGGTTTTGTTACATAATTTGTAGGCGATTATTGGTACGACAGAGGCAGGGCCAAGTTAAGCACTTCACATGTGTCTCATTTTGACATCCTAGGAAGAGATCAACACATTTGGTTTTTTTTGTTGTCCTTTGTTGGAGTCCAGTATCTCCTCCTCTGTATCGGAATAATGTCTGAAATATCTTCCTAAATAAAAAGGTACAATCAAAGCAGAAAAATGTATTGTGCTTCAGATGGAAGTGATATTCTGATCAGATGCATGAACAAAAAAAAAAAAATAGAAAAAAAGGGACTTCTAGTGTTAAGAGTTTACCAATGGGATAGATATGGTAAATATCGACATGTAATTATGTGGATGGATGATAAAACAGATCCAAAAGCACATGGAACTATAAACAGTTAATAGATTATTTTGTAATTAAAGTGCAAGAATAAAGACATGCTAAATGACTTTGATTAGCTCATAAACAAGCTTGTTGAACAGTTGAACAAAGGCAAAATCAGAGTCTAATATAACAAAGCATCTTTGTGAATTCTGCTTTTTGCAGTTGGCTTCAAAAAGCTGATTTAAAAAAAATTAATGTTAAGCTTAAAAACATAATTTTTTTATTGTTCCATTATGCACATTTTTGTTTTCTCAGTTCATGACCCCTCTAAAGCTCTTCATCTGCAGTATTTGCAATAATCATGAGAGCTGTATATTGAGTGTTTTGCACATCGTGTCAAAGCTACCCTTCACATCTATTTATAATCAATGTTGGCTATTTAACTAAAACCTGAAAGATGCATTAAAGTCGGCTAAGATGTTTCTTGGCTCATCTCAATTCTCTGAATTACTTTAAATTAGTTCCAAAGAGTTGTCCTTCACAGCTCAGACATGCATGATAATTTTCAATCTGAAGTGGGTTCAAAGGTTTACATGGTTTTTGCTTTCTATTTAATCATTTTATAATAGCAAACATTACCTCTTTTCATTGACTCACTTCAATAAAACTTTTTCACTTGCCACATTACATGCAAACAGATAAATCCCCAATAATTAAATCTCTTTAAAAATGTACCTGTGATGTTAATGTGGACAGTAGTGAAGGCTGCCAATGGTACAGGAGCTACATTCTGAGCTCGAACCCTTAAAATGAAGTTACGAGTGGTCTCATAGTCCAGAGGCTCGGCAACAAGTATAGAGGCAGAGCCATCTTCCCGATTGGGAGTCAAGTAGAAGCGGACAGGCATGTTACTCTCTGGCACCAACCCATCCTCCAGATTATACGTCACCCTTGGATCACCCAGCGGAGAAGTGGCTTTAATAGTCTGAGAATGGGAAATGATCAGAAACATTTCAAAGAATTAACAGGAATGAATTTTATTATTCAATAGGAAGGAAAACTATTGCTTTCAAGTGGCCAGACGCTGCTTGGAGTATATATAATGTTGATTTAACTGACAACAGTGCACACTTACAGTTTATTAGGATTGTTGTAATGTGCTCCCATTATTAATAAAGTCACAAAATATTTCCACAGGATAAACTAATTCATGGATCTGTTTGAGACATGGATGTTTCAACACTGTAAATCAGTTGCAGTGATACGTCAAAGCCTATGAAGTAGATTGTAAACACGGGATTCAGAAAATAGCAGAAAAAGAACCAAAAGTGCCATAAATGGATTAAACCATGTTCAACACAAACATTTTGTGGCAAATCACTTCAGTTAAATTCAAATGAGCATGTCTTCAAATTAAACAATCGCGATCAGGCGATGCAAAGGGTGTGGCTTGACTGAACGTCTTGAATGACGTTTATTTTATTCATTCATTCATTTTCATACCATTTTCAGTCCATCGCAGGGCAACATTCACTCACACATTCACACCCTAAGGGGAATTTAGATTAGTCAATTAACCTAATCGCATGTTTTTTTGGGATTGTGGGGGAAACCGGAGTACCCAGAGGAAACCCACACAAGCACAGGGAGAACATGCAAACTCCTTCCAGGAAGGTCACCGGTGAGCCTCGAACCGATAACCTACTAACTGGAAGGCCACAGTGCTACCCACTGCACCACCATGCCGCCCACGTTTATTTTACCCCTCTTTAAAAATAGGAATAGATTTATCAAGGTGTAATTAATACTCTAGACCATTTATTTAGTTTTGAGTTATATCCACGTTGACCATTTACTTAATACATGATTTAGGTTAAGTTGAGGTAAGTTTTAAAGATTACTTTCCATTATCATTTTTACTTATTAAAGTTAGAGAAAGCACATCAAGTATATATGGTGGCCTATTAGTGCACAACACAACACAAATTGCACAACGCTATTGTGAAAAACGGCTTTTACAAACGAAAAACACAAATTTAAATATTTTGTGTTTTATTTGTGTTTTTGATTTGTAATATTTTTCATTTGCAATAGTGTTGTGCAATTTATGTTGTGTTGTGCACTAATAGCCCACTGTAAAAATACAATGAAATAATGCTTGCCTATTGTGGTTTTATTTTTAATGGGGTAATTGCAGAGCTAGAGATCAATTAATTTGCCCCATTATGTCCAACACCACCCAGAACACAAGCAACATTTAATTACATGAGTAATTTTAGAAGAAAAACAAATACCTTTTTGTTGATCTTCAATTTATAGTTTACACTGTTGACTGTGAAACACTAATAAGGATCTTAATGGCAATAAAAGCATCCAGGAAATTCAGACAAAGAACGGTTACAATGCATTTTAACCAAATGAATATGGGATTTGGAAATGTCTATTAATTACCCAGTGACTCAGCAACTGGCTGACATCCTAAATACTCAACGTAATGAACTAGAGTCCTTAAAATGTTAAAGGGAACAAAGAAATACTGATCCATCTCAGAGCATCCAAGAGTATTTTATCATGAACATTCTAGGGAGAATGCAAACGTGCAGTTCATGCCCAAGATTTATAAGAGTTTGAGGCTTTTTGCAAAGAAGAATGGGCTGCTTTACCAACAAATAAAGAACCACATCGACAACTACCCCAACAGACTTAAGGCCATCATTGAGGTTAATGAGAGTAATACAAAATATTAAGAGCTATATCAAGAGACTATTGATCAGGATTATTTGGAAACATTTCTGTTGTCATTATAACTCAAAAAGCGTAAACATGGTTGTAGGACAATATCCTCACCCAAGCACTCCACATGTTTGTGTTCATTCAGATTTTTAGAAAAATGGCCAAAAAATCTTTTTACCAGGGTGTGTAAACTTATGAACACAACTACAGACACATATGCATCATGTCTGTGATAGGAAAAACACATAAAGCTAATTTAAGGCTTATTTAAGAAGGCGATATAGTTCTTTTCACAAACCTCATAGTAAAAAAAGTTACAGTTATTCTGGACAAATTGGCCCAAGTTTTTAACTTAGCTTTGATTTTTTTTTTATTCTAATTCATCCTCAATTTCCTTAGCAGAAAAAGTTTGCACGGGATAAATAAATTGTAGACTAAACCAAACACTACTGCCCGCTTATTCACTTTCGGGGTCACGAGGGTCTGCTGCTCTCATCGGGTGAGAGGCGGGGGTACACCCTAAACAGGTCACCAGTACCTCGCAGGGGAGTCTTGGAAACATATTCATCATATCATTTTATTGAGTAGCAAATGACTGTCTTATATTTACATGACTGGAAAAGTTGTATACTTTACCATAATAAAGTACATACCACAACCGGTGTGTCTCTAACAGTGTTTTCAGGAATGATGACCTCGTATTTGTCTTTCTCCCACTGTGGAGGCTGGTTCTTGACATTAGTGATGGTGACTGCCAGCTCGACTGAGCTGCTGCGATTCCCTCCATCTGTAGCAATAATCTGTCTGCTGATGTAGCTCCTCTGCAAACACACAGTTGATTTTTAGGCAAATACACTGAGGAATCATCTGAAACTGATTGAATCTTTGTTTGTGTCTGTAACTCAAATCTAGTCAAAATTTTCCTAGATCAAGCAAAAAAAAAAAAAAAAAAAATCTGCCAATGGGGTAAGCACTGTGAGAAAATTCCACATTAAAACAGTATATGTGTCCTTAAATCAAGTCAGTAACATTATGATTGGGTCTTAAAACGATCTTTAATTTTAGTACCATAAAA
The DNA here is from genome assembly GCA_007224835.1 of Danionella cerebrum. Lineage (NCBI taxonomy): Eukaryota > Metazoa > Chordata > Actinopteri > Cypriniformes > Danionidae > Danionella > Danionella cerebrum. Next base: position 132,989 of record SRMA01025728.1, read on the forward strand.
TAGAGTAATGAGAAAATGAGTAATGTCTCAAAATATCTTTTGGATTATTGTACAGGCAATAGATAGGATAGTAGAGACAGACAGGAAGAGAAGAAAGTCGGAGCGAGGTACATGTTGGAAAGTTTTCCGCATGCCAAGGATTTACTCCATCAGTGTCGAGTGCACAGTTCACCACACCACGGGCCTCCTCATCTGAGGGCTTATCTTTTATGAGAAATGTTAAATTGTAGAAAAACAGTACTTTAGAATGTTTGTGCTCAGTTCATAGTACCAAGAAATATAGTAAAGTCTTAAAACTACATATTATTGAAATTAAACTGATTTTTATTTTGTATGTGCACTAAATAATGTTTTTTTATGTTTAGTCTTTAAAATAATCTTAAAACAAAAAAAAAACCTGTGTAAAATTTGACATTATTATATGTATTGAAAACCTGATTTAAACAAGAATGTTTGTGCTTAATCAAGAGCCATGTTTCCAACCAAAGATTCAAATTAAGTTAATGAACAGATTTTTTTGCTATTTTTTGCTAAGATTTTTTAGCAAATTTTTGTCTAGTTCTGAGAGGGGTGCTTAACACTAATTTCTAAATATAATACTTATTAAATATTCTTGAATTAAGAATATGTCGTCAAAAATTTCTTATTTTAAGATACTAGTTTTAAAGTTAGTGGCAAAATCAAAAGCTTGCTTTACAAAGATTTTTTTTTTTTTTTTTTCAAAATAAGCTGAATAATCTATATCATAAAAGTCTAAACTAGACTTTTCTTAGATTTCAGTTTGTGCAGTGTTTGAGTTATAAAAAAGCAGGAAAACAAATGTACCCGGCCAACTTTAATTATAAACAAGTTAAAGTTGTCAGCCTGGAGCACTTTATAATTTAATTTAAATATCGCTGCATCTTTTATCTTGCAGAAAAGACACACCTATGCTTCTTAATGTGAATGTTTTTCTCTCTGTTCATCTGTGCATTCATATTTCATTTGTTCGCACAAAATAAGGAAAACAAACTTTTAAATTGACATTTAAGTGAACTTTATGTAAATGTATCTAAATTTAGCCTGTAAATACCAACATAATCCCTGATAGTACCTGTGCTCAGTGCTGTTTTTGCTGAAATGTAAAGGGTGAAATGACAGCTATACACTTTTCATCCACATTCTTTAATCGCACAAAGTATACAAGTGCTCAAACATGGACACACAAAGGCTCACCACATCCACCAGCCGTCTCAAGACCTTGGTAGTCATGGCAACAGCTTTACAAAGGACTCTTGTCAAAGATGTTCCAATATCCGTGGCTTTCAAACCAAAACACCTACTCTTACAAACAAACAGGCCGTCAATAATCAGGATCAATGCTTAAACAAGATCCCTTACACTTCTGTGAGGTTAGCATCCAACTAAAATCTGAAACATAGTTCCGTCCCGATCAATCATCTGAGTGGGAAACAAAGACAGGGTGTTGTGAACTTGCTAAATCTTTCACATGGCTGAATCTTAAAACTTTGTACAAGATCTATGCAATTTTTATGTGGCAAGTGCAATTTTGAATGTCTTTCTTCACATCTCGAACTCCTGCCCTCTGTGAGGTTTTAATGATGAATTATTCTGCTGAGAGGTATTCCTGAGAAAGCTGAAACGTGCCTTTTAAGAAGCTTTTTGACTGTAAAGCATGCAGAGACCCACATTCAGTGTCATCGATGACACTTTTTGCTCACCTGCTGCCTTTAATTGTAGCTCTTGACTACTTCACAAATTACAAAAGTAATCAAGGCGTAGCATGTGTGTCAAGACATTGTCCCAACTCATTTAGTTTATAACTCTTGCATGTAACACCCAAATAAAATTAAAGCTTTCCGGATTACTTTTATACTTTCTGGTGGTAAACGAGTGAGCGCACATTTTCAGGTGCACTTCTACAAAGAAACAAACACAGTAATGACTGAAATATATGTGTTCTGACAAAATAAAGCAGGCTTTGTGTTTTAGGAGAGAACAGCAATTTCCATAATCGTTTCATTTCACTTTTAATTTTGAGCATTCTTCCCCGTGTGTGAAAAACTATTACCATGGACTAAATATTGAGTGTTTGCTCTGTACTAATCAGAATAACAAAAAATTATATTATTTTATTATTATTATATAAAATATAATTATATTAATTTATATTTAATATAATAATAAAATTATTATTTTTTTTTTTCACACAAAGATTGCACAACAAGCCTGAAATTGTACTAATAAAACACAATGTCATTTTGTAACCCAGAATCAGTTTTATAACAAAATTGTATATAAAAACAGACAAACCTTTCCTAAACCTTCTACACTGTTTCACATTTTGTGCCATTGTGCTTTTTTTGTGCGAGATCTTTGAAAAACACAAGCCTTATCACAGGTATTGTAATCCCAAGGGCTATCCCTCTTTTCACCATTGATGGCACATAAATTTTCTCATTTGAATCTTATTTACCTTGCACATTAAGTGTCATAACTGTTGCAATGTTTTATTAAACATATCGATATCAAACAACAAACCTAATAATCTTTTGAAACCTACACATAATATTTAAAATCCAAAAATAACAAGAGGTGGGTCACTCATTCCTACTGAATTCAAAACAGCACGCACCTCTGTGTGCAGAGGCTTCTAAGTTCTAATATAAACATGTTCTAGACGTGTCTCTCGAAATGTAAGTGGCACACAATGTGAATCACAGTAAATGTATTTCCATTGTTGCTTCAGCTCCTTGACAATATCTCCAGGAGCTTCACAACGCATGTTGTGTTAGCATATATTGTTACACACCTATGTAATAAGATATAAGTAATATAAGACATATGATAACCATTTTGAAAATGGTGTGGTGAGTACATGAGTCAAATTCTTAGAGACTCACCTGTGAGATGGGTTGATTGACAAAGACCCAACCAGTCAGGGGATTGACCTGCAGATACTCTGGCTGATCTTCAGACATGGAGTAAGTGATTGCTGCGTTTGTGCTGTAATCATCATCATGAGCAGCCACTCGCAGAAAACTGGTGCCAACCATCGTGTCCTCACGTAAGAAGTCTGTTAGATTCAAGCGAAGTGGGTATATTTATCAGTTAATAGAGAATTGCAATTGCAACACAAAAGTCATACTCAAACCTCAGGGAAAGCAAGATTTGACTAAACATTTAAGAAACACTTAAATTAAAAACAAAAATCATTAGTGCATCTTATATTACAGCATGTCTTATGTATGAATTCCGGTTGAGCTCAATGCCCTCGAACCAATTTTATGTGAATTAGGGCACTCAAAAATCTTTCAAATGTTTAAGAATGACTTTTGGTGAGCTTCATGGACTGCCGGAGCATTCGAGTTATAGTGGCCAGTGGCATTGCAGAGTAATACACGCTGTACTTTCCCATTATATTATGGAGGGTTTTATATAAGGAGGCTAAAATGTCTTACGTTCAGAGATGTTAATGAAGGGTTACGATACAAGGGTATAAACATCATGATATTTTCAGAGACTTACATGAGTTAAACATTATTTTAAATCATTTTATTGTCTGTTATATTTAATTGTGGATAAAACTGGTTTCTACTAGATTTCTAATATAATTAGTAAAGAATAAGGATGATTTAGGTAAATAAAATACATTTTTTTAATCCACTTTTTCCATTAACCAAACGTAAATTTATGTGTGCCTCTAAGAAGTGGAAAATATTGTTTAGATCATTTGTCTCTTAATCTCTTTTTGAAAATTCCTTAATTCTCTCTGGGTTTCAGATCAGGGTTTGCTGGCCAGTCAAGCACAGTTACACCATGGTCACTGAACAAGTGTCAAGTCCTGCTGGAAAATTCAGCATCACTGGAATTGGAGGAAGTGAGCAGTGAACCAACAACACCAGCAGATTCGGCAGGCGGAATCATTATGTGTATATAATATATACAATATACGTATTTCACTTTCTAAAATTGACACAAAAAATGTATGAGGAATAACTTAAATTTATGAAAATCTATTCTTTTTTTCTTATTTTGAATAGTGCTACTAGCACAGTCAACTTAACCAATAGAACACTACACTAAATCAGTTTCATGTAATTAACTAAATGTTACACATCTTTTATGAAAAAGTAATGAAACAAGTTAAAAGTGAAGCTCTGTCTCTGATAAAAGGTATTTTAAGCCCAACTTTCACTTAATTTGTAGCAGGAAGTTCAGTGTTGTTTCAATCAGTACTGTGTTTTTAAAGTTTTATATAATATATTATAATGTTTGCTAGAATCAGTTTATTTATTAATTTTTCACATGCTGCAGAACAAGCAGTCTATGATGATCATGATTACTGCTCACATTCATAGCGGAAGTTCTCAAATTTGGGGCTGTTGTCGTTCTCGTCAAGGATGAGAATGTTGAGTTGACAGATGCCTATGAGAGGGTCAGCCGCTTGATCCGTAGCCGTCACCGTCACAGCGTATTCCCTCTGCCTCTCCCGGTCAAACTTCACAGCGGTTATGATAACACCTACAAGTGTGAATCAGTTACCATAGAGATCATGCTCTAATGCAGCTGTGATTATAACCAAAACTTCACATTGTAAATTATGCATGTTTCTATCGATACTGATAATTCTTTTTGACAGTAGATATACAGTACATGAAAGGTATGTGTTATTTTTTTGTGTTTGGGCTTGACTTTTGAAAAGACCTTGCGAATGTCCACATTGTTTCCCATAGATCAATCCTGCATTAATCCTGCATTAATCCTGCATGAATCCTGCATGAATTGAAGAAATTAAATTAAAACAAATATTTTTATATTTTATTAATTTTATTTAATTTATTATAAACCATATGGCTAGTTTTTGCACAAAATTTGATGTCGGCATCTTGTAAAAGTGGCGTTTAAAAGAATTTTGTATAGGCAAAATTGAATGGATGCCAAGATTGAGTTTTTATGGCTAAGTTCCACAGGCCCATATGAGTATTATCCCTCCCCCATGTCTCTATGATTTTCCTTAGCTGAGATTGGTTGCTATAATGAACAGCCATGTTGCTATGCAGGAGTCATAAAATAATGTTTCCTTAGTCAATACAATTTACATAAAGCAACTCCCATGTTTTTATCATTTACTAAAGCTGGCTAGTCAAATTTGGTTGCTAGGGTAAATAGTTTGGTTGCTAGAGTGATCTCCAGAGTAAATATTAATTGTTACTATGATTTCCATTAACAAACCCTAATTTCTCTATGATGTCTCATTTTGAATTCATTTCCGTTGCCTTTTTCTATTTATTTTAAATGGCTATTGTATTTCAATAATAAATTATTTAACCCCTTCTAGAGCTCTAAATACTTTTGTACAGTGGTTGGTATGTTCCAAAGACTGATAACCTCAACAAGTGTGGTCTGTTTGAAGTTTCTATGACGTTCTCAGTTTGTGTTAGAGTTTAATAATCACGCCATGTAAAGTCAACTAAAATTTTCCCAGAAATCCTTTATTGATACCAGCCAGTAAAGATAAAGCAACTCAAGTCAAATTATCGAATCATCTTATCGAAAGACGAATATGTAATTTCTCAAATCATAGCTGATTATTTTGAATCTAAACGAAAAGAGATGGATTGAAACATGACTGAGTTCATCTAATATTGTATGGATACCCAAAACTTTACCTGTTTCTGGGTCAATGCTGAAAGCAGGAACGGTACTGTCTTTATGCATAAAACCGTATGCCACTTTTCCATTGGCTCCTTCATCGGCATCAACAGCATGAACCTGCAGCACAAACGTCCCTGCTGGCTTGTTTTCTAGAACTGAGGCCTTTTCTTTGTACTCCACACACTGACAAGATACAGAAAGAGAGAGAGAGGGAGAGAGAGAGAGAGAGAGAGAGAGAGAGAGACATTACACTTTTTTCCTCAACATAATTATTCAACAGAAAGTAAAGGATACCCAAAGGCTTGTGTATTCTGTAACTTTTTTCACTCATGATTTTCTTTATTTGTTGGGGGCAGCATTTTTTAAAGATGTATTTAGATATTTAAACCATCTTTTTCAGTTGTAATGTGATCAGTTTTTGTTAAATAAAAAAAAAAAAAGTCTTGCTACTGTGGCATTTAATGACACAACATGGTGCTTTAATGACAGAACTTGCACTTCTGACACTTGCTTGTTCACAAAAAGAAGTGTTACAGTGTTTAAGCATTTTTTTAAAGATTTAAAGAAATTAAAGATTTTTAAAGATGACCCTTCATGCGTTACATAAACAAAAAATCCAGCTTGGCTTTTAAATGTGAAACTTCTTGATGTATCTACTCATTGCCCTTAAAATGAGTAAACTTACAGTTGCAACTGATCCTTTTCTAAGTAGCTCATTATTGTTATTAACAGGAGTGCAGTAAAGAAGCTATTTTAGCACCCATGATACAACAGCAGAAAGTGGGAAGTTCTATTAACTGGTAAATGTGTTAAAAAATGTGCCATGAGGACTTTGCGCTTGACCACAACCAAGCTGAACAAAGGATGGCAATCGTAATAGTCAGCCAATTTTTTCATAGCCTCTTTTTTTTCCAATTTACACCCTTTATTTAGTTTTGAAGCATTAAAATTCAATGAAGATCAAAAGAAAAACTTACCAAAGTGAACTATGTTAAAACATGTATATTCTGGGGTATTGCACACAAACTTTAATGTTGTCCTGTACTTGTGCCCTTTAAAACTATTTTAGAATGTGGCACAAGAATTATAAAACAACCCCCATGTCTTTATGTTTTTCCTTACCTGAGATAGTGATATGCCAAATTGGTTGCCATGGTAAACAGTCTGGTTGCTATGGAGGGGTCATAATAAAATGCTCCCAATGTCAATATGATTAAAATTAACAAATCCCCATCTCTCTATGATTTTCCAAAGCCGAAGTGTTTGCTTGCAACAGTTTGTTTGCTTAGGGAATGGTTGGTGATGTTTTTAAATTGTTAGTAAGATTAACATAACCAAAAACTGATTTCTAAGACATTTTTGGTGCCATTTCCCATTGATTTTCAATGGTCACTATAAATCAATGGTGCCTTTTAACTCTTCAAGAACAGTTCTTGATTTTTTTCTTTCTTCCACGGACTGGTAAACTCCAAAAAGTGTTGTGAGTTTGAGGTTTCTATACGATTTTAATTTTGAGCAACAGTTTACCCAGGTTTCACCCCATGTTAAGTCAATAGAACATTTTATTCTCAGCAATTTCCCAGGATTCCTTTAGTGGCACCAGTCTGAAACGATATAACAGCTAGAGTCGGACCAGTCTGGACGTCTTGGGAAAGTTTGGTGGCTGTAGCTCAAACGGTCTAAAAGGAGTTTTAGAAAGGAAAAGACGAACAACAATATGTTGGTTCTGAGAAGTCAACATAAAAACCAGGCAAAAGCAACTAAGTTTAAGGGTCGTGAAGGCGTCATCGACTTTGGTGAAGTTTTTTAATTACCGTACAAAAGCTCCCAAGAGCTATTCGAGAC